>JAAGNO010012347.1:97613-118330 GCA_033439905.1 Ceryle rudis | reverse complement strand
ATCTGTGGTTTTCCCACATTTTGAATAGGTCTTTAAGAAAAAGAAATTAGCGGTAGGATGCAGCACTAGCACAGCATTGTCTTTCGCTGAGAACCTAGGCAGAATTGAGGTGGTTTTCTGTGCATTCCTGAGGTGTGATAGCACTTTAGGCTGGAGCCTTTCTGCTCCATCCAGGGAGCCTCCCAGCATGCCAAAGTGCTTAATGAGCTTGGGAGTCCAGCATATAGGTGCTGACTGAATCAAGTCATCTTTGGGACTGGGCAGTATAGAGAGCAAATATCATGCAGCCCCTTCTGAGAGGCTGGCTCCTAATTTCAATTTAATCCCTATTTAGACTGCTTGAACCTTTATGTCCTCATCCATAAAATAGATGTAATAGCATTTTCCTGTCTCTCAAGACAGCTGGGTAAGCACACAAAGGTGTGTGCCTTAGCACTAATGGGCTCTTATGAATACTGTAAATGAGTACCATCTAGATTCAAAAGCTAGGGGAGCTTTTTTTTTATATTTTGTTTTGTTGAAAATAACTGAATCACTAAGGTCACTTTTGTGAGGGTATCCCATAGGAAACCTTTATATTTGGGGATGAAACAGTGCGGCTATAACCCATATATAAAGGTAAGTATATAAATATGCATAGAGCAGTCCAATATTTTCACCCTAGGGAAACCATTAGGGTTTGGGGTTTTTTTGTTTTGTGTTGGTTGGTTGGTTTGTTTGTTTTTTATGTTTGTTTGCTTGGTTTGTTTTTTGTTTTGGTTGGTTGGGTTTTTTTTGTTTGTTTGGGTGTTTTTTAATTTAATTGTTTTTATTATTATTTTTTACATAGTAAGATGACTTGATTATAGGCAGCTGCACTGGGGAGAGAGCTGATGCCTTAGATCACTGTCTCTGGGCTCTGAACTCCAAAAAATGATGGAACAATTCCTAGGTCTTTCAGTCCTCCCTTTCTTATAGAAACAGAGGGTCAAATAAGAGAAGGAAAAAATCTGATCTTCGTACACACATTTTTTAATCCAAATCCACCAATTATTACTATATGTGGTTATAGAATTTGAGTAGTGTGAAACATGGTCACCTCTACTCTTTAACAGAGTATTTTTGTTGTACAGAGGAAGAGACAAACGTGGTTGAACTGCATGTGTAAGAGAAGGCTACACCTGCTTGCCCAGCGGTACAGAGGAGCTTTTCCTCTCATGTCTGCTTTGCCTTTTGCCCTTTACTCATGTGTGTATCCTTTCCTATGCTTGTGCCCATTAGTAATGGTTGATAGAATAAAATGTTAATTTGTGGCAGGATCAGGAAGTGCTACCTCTAAGCAAGAGAGGAATATCATGGTATAAAATGACTTGAACTTTAAATTGCTACTTGGGGCTTGAATCCAATGGACTTTATTGCTTATAACTTGAAATTGAACACTTTTTTTCTTTTCTTGGCTTTCTTTCCCAGGTGTTTGAAGTATGATCTTCTGAAGCATACTCTGCTGTTTATCACAAAACCAGCTGCAGAACAGAAACGTGTGAGATGTACCAGGCAAAATGAATAGAGGTTATCATTCTTTCTGGTTTGTCTCTTCACACAGGCTTTCTGAGGTTCCCTTGCAGCGATACCAATCATGTGTGATTACAGTGAGTGTGTTTATGTCTGTATGCTTAGTACCAATTTCCAAGTTGAAGGCTATGATTATATTGTGTGTTACTTATAAAGTTCCTGCTAGGCCTCATGCTTGCTTCATGAAAAATCACTGTTGAATTTCTGAATGGAACATGTCTCGTTCCACTTAACCCACTTTATTGGCATACAGTCCACAATAATGCTGAGCCATGCCCACTTCACACCAGGGTAAATTTTAACTGTTCCATCACTTTGTCAGAAGATTTGCCTTCCTTCTTGATAAATACCTTCCTGACACCTGTAGTAAGTGTGCCACCTGACAAGACAGTCAGGGGTTCTTGCACATGATTAGAGGTTAATATATCACTGACATTTTACTATGGAAACTTTGGACTATTCTCAGTTTTTCAAGTCAGCAACTGGATCATTTTTATTTAGGTCTGGCTGTGCAAATGCATTGATTTGTAGCCTGCTAATGTTTTGTGCCTTGTATTTATGTGGTTCTAATGGACTGAAAGTGTGTCAAAACCAAAGGGGATTGAAGTATAGAGCTTTTTCTCTGCGCAAGTGTAGGGAATATCATCAACTTCAAATCTATTTTAAAATGTGACTTTACAGAATATATACATGTATTGTTATTTTAAACCTAGAGATACTCTGCCATCCAGTAATTGAGTACAAAGCCATGAAATGAATAGACACAAGCTGGCGTACAGAAAGGAAACAATGAAGTTGGCAACACAAACCCTTGTCAAATGTGAGGAATGAGCTTTGAAACAAGCTTTGACTTTGCCTCAGCGTCACTTGCTTGGGCGAACAATCTCAGCCCCTAGCCAGACATCACCATATGGCCAGTGACAACTTTCTATTAAGGGCCTATTGTGTTTATCATCTCCTTTTACATATGGATAAAAAGCAGTCCTGTGATCTGCCTGTTGCCTCTGAGAGATGTTTGTGCTTCTCCTTTAAAAGGCATGTGTGTCTAGATTAATCCCCATCCTTAGTGCTTTAAGTTTCCAAGCCCAGTTTTAGTGTTTTTAACCCTTGTTCAGCCACTGCCAACCCTGAAAACTGGATCAAATCTGCATTTTCAGCAGTCCCTAGGTACTGGGGATGGTTTATGGAGAAGCTTAGGGCTCAACACTTGACAGTGCTGAAAAATGTCATTGACATGTTGACTTAGGCCCTACATGTTGCTGCACCTGTTTTTGCTGTCCACTTACCCAAAGGGCCTTTTCAGACCATAGCTACACAAACATGAATGTTGCGCCATGCACCTCTAACAACTAAGCAAGGAACCTACCATGTTGTAACACCAGCAGTCACATTTACTAAGGAGTCCTGACACCCTTAATGAATGAGGGAAAGGTGCTAATGATCCAATCACCTGCTCATTCTTGAGATTGCTTAATCTATATACAAGAAATTTGATTATAGGAGTTACCAAGTGTTTTAAGTTAAGTGGATGTCCTCATATGCATGGCTGGGCTTTCCTAGCAATCTTATACAGTGCATGTATCCAAGGCACCATTCAGTGGCTCCTTGCAAATCCCCACAAAGCAATTACTGGCCTTTCTACTTATTCAGAAATTGTCAGTTTCAGGTGCAATTACAGTAAAATTGCTTTCAGTAGATACTTGGCTATGATGACTTTTGCTGGTCATAATTCTCCCTACACTTTGTTGTTTCTTCAGATAAAAATTATGTTTCTCTTGTGCCCTGGAATTTCAAGCTCATTTTTGACCCAAAGTATCCTCAGAGAGTTATAAAACTTAGATGATATAACTGCACATTACCTAGTAATGAACATTGTGACAATCAGGCCAGGAAGATTAAGACAAGAGATATGAATTAATGTTTTAATAACCTTCCTCAGATTAGTACAAGTCATACAGGCAGGGATCCTAGTAACTGCTGGTGAGCAATACACCACCTCCAGTATGGACCAATATTGCTTTATAAGTCTCCAAGGAGGTGATACTCTAATGTCTGCAAGGACAGATGGTCACTCAGCTACCAACAGTTATGACCTTGTCCCAGCAGTATGTTGCAACTGTGTGCTTTGGGCAGAATTGCTATGTACAATGTCACAGCTTTTGTTGAAGACAGGAGAAGCCGATTTGACTTATTTTCAATTTAATCCTAGGCTATGTAAGACATTCTTTTCTACCGATCTAGGGCATTCACTATTTTATAATGGCTAATTTCTGATAGACTAACTCTAGATTCGGATTAAAATACAGCTGTGAATTATGTCACTTGGTTCTGCAGTGGTATAATAGAATACTTGCTGGAGCAATATCTCTGACTGCACTGTCCTGGTGCAAGAAGTTATCCTTCTCAACCAATACGAGACATTTTGTAGACCTACACAATGCCAGCCTTCCCGTGCATACGTGTATGTGTCGGTCAAGACCTGCTGTGATGGATCTGTGGTTGTAATAACCAGACCAACAGTATCTTAATTCTAGTATTTTAGAATATGACAAAATCTTCACAGACAGTGCAAAGATTCTGTCCTGACATGTCCAGGTGAGAACACCAGACAGTACAGAACTATATACTAGAGAAATGGGTTTACCCATTATAGACTAAGAGACTGTCCTCTGGCACTGCGCAGGGTGAGGCCTTTCCTGAGTTATTATTTGAACACAGCTTTTCTCTGGGAAAAACACCTCATCTGGTTTTAAAGATTTTGTTCAGTGGTGAAGAACGCAGTACAAATCTTGTTTACTTGTTCCTGTGTTTACTTACCTTCTCTGCTAGAAATGTGACGCTTTTCTATTCTGAACTGGTCTAGATTTAACATCCAGTGAGCCAGCCTTCTTAAAGCTTTGTATATCCAATGGAAAGCTTTCTATTTTCTGATTTCTGATCCTTTTTAGGTACTTACAGTCTTCAAGACAATACATAGTGGGTTTTTTGATTAGATTGTATTGTTAGAGATTTACTATTAGTCTTTTTACAGAGTCTTAGAATCATCCTTTTGCCTCTTCTAGGCACCATCTTTAATTTTTCAGCACCGGTTCGATGGGATTTACTGGAAACAGACAGGGTTTTCAAAACAAGCAACACAACTTTCCATTCCATGCATGTTACTATTAGTGTAGCAACAAACTCTGACTTTTTTTTAAGGACCTGACTGCTGTGAGAGAGGCACAACCTCACAGAGATAGCACTCAATGAAGCCAGTGTGCCTCAGTTGACTCTATACTTCCACTTGGGTGTTTCAGAAAATCTGGATTCAGTACAAAAGGCAGCAACTCCGCAGTGGTTATTGCATATATAGTCTTAGCAAATTTCACTCATGTCAGTAAACCAGAAAATTGGGAACAGAGGGCAGTTAGCAGAGAAGCTGTGAGCACTGCAACCTCCTTTGTTTTCTTTAATACACCCTCTTGATGTGTTCCGTGTTCAGAGTTACCTTTCGTTTTGTCAGCCATTGTTAGGCCAGCTCCTGGTTGACAAGTGTTTAAAAAAGTCAGTTGACCAATAGAAACCTCAGCCAAGCTCCAAACAAGCATCTGGCATTGGTGGTTGAGATGTGTCTGTGTGTAATGTCAAGCTACAGGAAAGCTGCACCAGTATTCAGACATTGCTTTTTGGCAATGGGACTTGCTGTGTAATTTCTCTTCTGTATTAATGGAAAGGGTCTGGCGTTTGTTTTTTAACCTTGTTGTTTCAATGCCAGAACAGTAGAAATATAGCACAAGTTAAAACAATAGCTCTTAAAAGATGTGATATTTTCTTTCATCTCCTGTTTAGTAAGCAGCCTTGGTAGTGCCATTTCATATAAAGAACTGCAAAAGTCACAAGGTCCAGAAATACAATAATTCCAGCAATGACAGGAAAAATGACCTGCTTTGTCTTTTTATTGACTATAAATGTAGTGAAAAAGGCCATTCCACATCCTCAGCCGTAACTAGTTAATTAGTTTCTGTTGTTTTTTGTAGATGTTTCTAACTGACATTAAGCAAAATATACATTGTGGAACAAACCATCCATACAGTATATGCCATAATTACTGTTTAGCAATTTCACACTAGCAAAAATTTATTAAAACTTCACGACTCATTAATAGTAAGTGATCATAATCACTTAATAGAAAAGGAAACCGAACTAATGATAGAAGTGCTGATTAATGTTTTTGACCTTAAGAAAAGAAGTCAAGTGAAATTAATGTCACTGAGTGTTGAAAGTTAAGTTATTGTCAAGTGGAGATAGTCTGTAATCATAAGAGAACCCCCCCAACTTCATAAATTTTGTCTTCTTTAGCAGAGAAGTATTCCTTTTCTATACTGAGTGACGTTTTAAAAAAATCTTACTGCTACATTTCAAGTAAGCACAAGATTGTCTATTATAAAAAATGGGTTAAAAAAAAATAGTTATAGAAACATGCATATATATGCTCACTTCAGGAAGACATTTCCCAGTGATATTTCATATGCTAGCAACCAAGGGGCATTATATGTAACTATTTATTGCTTTTTTGGTCAATGGGATTTCCTTTATGAGCTCAGGTTAAATATTATTCAAGGGAATAACACGGTACAGCTCACCAGTCAGTTGCCTAATCACATGTCACATACTTTGGCAACACTGGATCTGACAGGCTGACTGTTTCTACAGGAAGCTGTGTGCCCAGAAAGCATCTTCTTTAGTTTCACATCTGGCTGCTTCTGATGCCCAAGTGAGGCTGTAACAAGTGGTGGCATCTGAGGCTCAGCAGGCATTGGACTGCACTAAGAGGTCATGTCACCAACCTCAGGTCATATTAGTGTGTCACTATAACATCTGTGTAGACCCCAGTGTGCAAGGGTCACAATGTCCCAGGTCGCACAGGTTATTTGTGGAAAAGTCTCCTGCTTCAGCAAGAAATATATATATATATATTTTTTTTTACTTGTGCTGCTTGCTTTTTTGAAATGAGACAGTACTTTAAACAAAGTCACTAAGACATGTTAGTTACTAATTATGCCACAGCCCCACGCTCTGTGTCCTAAGGAGGACGAAGGTTCTGGAGCCTCTCACAGATTGTTCTAATCCCATCCCACTGAAGAAGTTGAATGGAGATGACTCAGACTTTCACCCAAGAAGGCAAACTACTTTTACATGCTAATTCAGGTTCCTAGCACTCCAAAACCGTTTGGATAATCTTCCTTAGATTATTCAACAATTCCCTTGATAGGCAGAGAGGGAGACACATTTTCTTGCAAGTACAGACAGAATTCTGTCTATGTGTTGGTGAGCTTTAAGTTCATTTGGTAAAGTCACAGAGGGAAAAGCAATCCCTTTCTAATAATGTCACTCAATATATAGCCTACCTACATTTGTATTAATAACAAAGCCCTCAAGCAGTGAGTTATGTGCAGTCATTGATTTGCTCAAAACAGTACTGGAGTATTGATAGATATTGGTTTGGAGCTAAACCGTATTTATAGCCACTGGATTCTGACCTCTGACAAACAGGCAAATATCACTGCTCAACCAGGTTAATGCTACTGGGTGGCCTCTCCAGTGCAGAATGAAGCCAGCATTGCATTGGTGAATGTAGATTTATTTTTAAATTGTGTGTGTGTTTATGTGTGTGTACTTTGTGAGCCCCTTTTGCAACAGCCCCTTTAGGTTTTTTTTTCCATTAATGTCTCTTTTGAAGGCAATAGGGATGTGGCACACCTGCAAACCGAGAGATAACTACCATCTGTTTAGCTAACCTCGCTGAAGATGTTGGTGGAACGTTGTTCTCTTTTTTTTAAAAAAAATACTTACAATAGCAATTTCAGGGGCTTGAATGTCAGCTCCTTACAAAGCAATTGACTACCAGTCTTTATTTTGTAATGCTACAAAACATAAATGTGTTTTTTTATTAAAAACTCTTGTGAATTATGCTTTCTACCTCAAAGCAAAATATTTTCTAGCATCCCCTTTGGAACAAAAAAACCCACAAAACACAAATCAAAAAACCCCTCCACAATTACTTTGGAGCAACACTTCTCCACAATTACTCTGGAGCAACACTTCCCAATCTGTTTTGGCTTGTTCCTGGTTGTTGCGCTGCATTTTTCTATAATTAATATAGATAAAAATATTTGGTGATGTATAATTAGAGAGTGTAATTTGTATTCCAGGCCAAAAAAAGACATGCATATCACTAAAACAATGGATTTTAAAAATATTTCAGGAAATCAGACTCCTGTCTCTGAATGTAAACCAGAATTCAGCATGAAGCAGACAATAACACAGACAGTTTTTGTTGCCAACACACAGGAGCTGTGCAAGTGTTGGGGCTGGCTCGTTGCTTGGGCAGAGTGGTTTGGAAAGCTGTAGGAACATGACTGGAAAATGATTAAGACCACCTTTCAAAAATCAATGCCCTAGATAGCTGAAACAACTTCTCATTGAAAGGTTTATCAAGCACTGGAATGGGCTGCCCAGGGAAGTGGCTGTCTCACCATCCCTGGATGCGTTTAAAAGGTGTGGATGTGGTGCTTAGAGACATGGTTTAGTAGTGGACTTGGTAGAGCTAGGTTAATGGTTGGACTTGATCTTGAAGGTCTTTTCCAACCGAAATGATTCTATGATTCTATGACCTTCTACTGGTTTAATAGCACACTGGAACTGCATCTCTAAAAAAACTCCTAATGGGAAGCTGGCCAATTTGCCCCCTCTAACAGGTCCATCATATGCCTGCTTTGACAATGTCAAATTGTTTTCTTCATCTGTTCACCAGGGTGTCATGTAAAATGTCTCTGCATAGCTCAACATAATGTTTCTAACTGAAATGATTCTATAATGCCATTAAAAGTAGATAACCCTACTTTATGGGCATCACTAGACCTTACTAACATTCCTACAGAAAGTCAGACAAATTGCCTGGTGTGAAAGGCATTGTTTGTTTAACACCTTGCATCCAGGAGAGTGTAGAGAGAATGCAGTTTCTTTGTAAGGACACTGGCTTTGTCACAAGAGATTAATTCTATGAAGCATCTTTATTAATGGCATAATATACACATGTGGAAGAAGGGCGATGTGGGGCAATAACTTATATTTGTGCACTTTCTAGGCAAACCTCTGGTATTAACTTACCCAGTTGGCCTTTGTCCTGTAAAAGTAGCTCTGTTGTCATTATCTCCCATTCCAGAGGGAAACTGTCAAAGGAAGCCTATGTGTGAATAGTAACAATTAAAAAAAAAAAAAAAAAAAAAAATTGACAAAACAAACCAAAAACTAAAAATCAAATGCACAGATGATGCACACAAAAGAACCCATCTGGTCATGCATAGCTGGCTGCTTAGTGGTGTTGAACACAGCTTGATTTCATCTGTCCCCAGAGAGGCTGTTGCTCAGCAAGTTTGTCATGGAGCTGTACCTCTCCAACGGATGCTTAACTGCCGTCCCTCCCTCCCTGGTCTGCTCCTTCACAGTGCTGGTGCTCTGGTAGTACAGAGAAGGAGGGAAAGCAGGTAGAAGGAAAGCCTATTGCTAACTCGTACTGTCAAACATTTTGATTGCTTTTGTGCATCACATTCCCCAGTTCTCTGGCTTTTAAATGGTTTAAAAAATTGGAGCTGGCACTGCAGGAGCTGAAGTACGTGCAGCACTTTATGCATAGGCCCATAATAGCAGCAGAGTGCCTAAATCCAAGCAACCTCAATAGGTGGCCCAGGAACCTAAGCTGAGCTGTTGGATGCTCCCATATGGGAGCTGCCTCCCCTCCCACCTCCAGAAACACAGATCATCCGAGCAGCAAATGATGCCTGGGCAGTTAAACATCTCCTGCTTGCATCACCACTCCATGTAACTCTAGTCCCTCCTGGAGCTGCTAAAACATGACGATGAATATGTAGGATGGTGACGTGCTGCTCCATTAGTTAGGAAAGTATTTTTCAGCCCTAAAAGAGCAGTTATTTCACCTTGGATTAACATGCATTTCTACTCACATCTTTCCTTCTTGCATGCTGCCTCCAAACTTTGCTTTCCCTCTCTGGGGCAACAGCAATGGAAACTGTTTCACCTTAAAATGGTAGGAGGCTCTGGCCTGCACTTTGCTGTGCAGCAGCTTTCTTGCAGGCAAGTATGATTGTTCTTTGCCCATATTATATATTCATTTGTGAAGTCTCAGCTTGAATATGAGTAAATGCAGAAATAATTTTCCTGGCTTGTAGTCATTAACATGAGTAAGTGCATCATGAAGACTTGTTTGGCCATCTTCACTTTCCCCTTCCAGCACAATCCACATTTCCTAGACTATTCCCCCTTCAGACTCTTTTGTCTTCCAAGCCTTTGCAGCTCTTTTGCTCCATTGTGTGAAAACAGGAGCAAGCCCTTTCATTCTGGCCTGGCAGGATGAAGGGGTGGGATGGGTGTGGAGGCGTGTTTTCGTGCCAGAGAGAGAACAAGCATGAATAGGGCCAGCTGGCCACTCTTGTGTCCGTCTTTGCATCATTTCCATCTGATACTCCACTGCTCATTGTAATTTTGCAGACCATATTTGCTAACACAAAAAGACTAGGGAGCAAGCAAATGCATGGATATTTAAAGGGAAAAGCTTTATTTTTTTATTTTCTTGGATCATAGTGGACTGTAAAACAACAGGGAACAATGAGATTAATCTTTAATAAGCTTGCTTTCCTCTTCTTTTTTTTTTTTCCTTTTTTTTCCCCCCCCCGGTCAAGCTTTTTTTTTTTTTTTTTCCCCTATAAAGCAAAACAGAACAAACCATGAAATCTTTCTCACAAAACCATGCTTTTTAATAAAAAAAAGATAATAATGTATATTGATAAGGATTCTTCTCTGGATATGTAAAATACTAATGCAGGAGGATTATGCTAACAGAAAATGCCAAACATCATGAATTGATTTCTGGAGCATAGACAGTCCAAAGAGCAATGTCCTCAGAACAATGCCTAAGTCAACAGGAACAGGGAACAGTGTTTTTATTTTTTTACACAAAATTACCAGCCATTATGACTGAAGACCTGACACATAATAACCTGCATTGAGACATACAGAAATTCATAAGACAATATAGAATTTACACAAGAAGGTAACTGTTTGTGTAAGGATTTTATCCAGAAAAAAAGAATTATGTTCTAGACAGTTTTGGAAAAAGAGAAGGAAAAAACCAAAAGCAAAAAAAAGCAGGAAAATACTAACATTGGATATCCTCAGTTCACAGTGAATGCCAGTCTTCCTGGGTCCAAATGCTACCTGTTGCTTTTATCTGCATCCTTTCTCCCTACCCTCAATTAACGCCTTTATCATTGTGATGTAACAAAAATTACTTTTACCTGGGCCTTCCTCTGCTATTTCCTTTTTGCTGCAGCTCTTGTCGACTTGCACTGTACACAACAAGTGCAGACTCAGACATACCCTCAGGTGAAAGACACATGCACCTTCCCAGCATGAGCGGTACAAATCACAGCTGATCATTTCAGCACTAAGTAATACTGCACAAAACATCATACAACTCAGCAGCAGTAATTCTGGGGGAATGGAGAACACGGAGATTAGTAGTTGTCACCAGTTAAGTTTCACACACGTTGGAGGGCTTTGAAGCAATTTCTTCCACAATCTGCCTTTTGCATTTATTTTCTTTTCTTATCCAGAAACAGTGGAGGGTACTGGGAAGAGGTCTTACCCAGGCTGATTTTATGCTGCAGTTCTACTGTGACCTCCCAGAGAGGAGGCAATATAAAATTCAAGACCATATTTTTGCAATTTTTACCTCCACTTACTTATCTTTATAAGCAGTGTGTCGCACACTCCTGACTGCCAGATTTGAGCCACTGTGTTCTAACTTTTGCTCCAACAATTGTTAGAACAAAACAATTGGCTTTGTTCTAACAATACTTACGAACGCTCTTCCTGAATTAACTTTCAGTTAAGGGTTAAAGTATTTGTCCCAGCCCAAAGCATACAGAGGGTGTCATTACTGATAACAGGTTTGGGGATGCAGCAAGAAGACCCCGAGCTCCCACCAGCTGCATTCTGCTTAGTATCCTCCTGAGAGAATTGCTTCACCCCTCCAAAGTGGCAGCAGTTTCCATGGGCCAATTCACAGAAGTCAAAGAAAAAACCCCTATGGTTTCACTGTCTCCTACCTAGTGGGACATGTATTTCTATTTCTCACCAGTGTGCTCTCTGCAGTATCTCCTGCTAAAATAAATGGTTCTCTAAACAGTAACTTTTGCATCTTCAAGCTTTGTTTTTGACAAAAAATGCCTTCTGTTATATATATCCTATTCCATTAACATTACCAGGAGAGGACCGTGATATTTTATTTCGAAAATTACTCCAGAGTTTCAGCAGATTTGCTGGCTTCTGTGCTTGAAGTTTACATGTACCTGTGGTTCCTTAAATCAATGGGGCTTCACCGTTGTACCTTTTAAACTCTGATGTAAGGCCAAGTGCTTATGGTCAAAAGCATCTTCTTATTCTGAGAAATATTATGAGGAATTATGAGGAACACTGCATCATTGGTATCAATGCTGGAAAACTGCTTGACATGTGCTGGCCAACATGGGGAGTACTGTAATGCTAGGACACCATCTCTAATTACTTCTGTTTATCTATAACATCAATTTTTAGAATGAGTGGCTTGAAGAAGCCTGAAAACAAACATGGCCTCATTTACTGGAAGCTGACTCCCCAAAGATTCTGCTCAGTTTCGTAAGGACAGAAGGTGATGGCCAAGGGGTATTCAATGCTTTGGAGGATATTAGTCTGTAAGAGGTCAATTACCGTGGCATTTTTGCAGGAGGAATTTGAAGAAAATTGCCCTTAAATCTATGACTCATTTTCTCCTGGCTTCTAGGAAATTCTCCTTTTGACAGATTAAAAAATAGTGCAAAAGAATTAAAGTGTGCTGGAATCACTAAAAGCAGGGGGAAATGGGCTAAGGGGAGCCCTTGCTGAAATGGGATCAGGTTTGGCTGCTGTAATCTAGGCAGCAATTAGCTCTAAGTGTATGCATGGCAAAGTTCAGCTATTGGCACCTGGCAAAGGTAAAATAGCACAAACTGCAGCTGCGCTGGTTAAATGTGCTCAGAGAACTTCAGGGAATTGTCTAGATGGTGCCAATTTATAACATCACAAGCTATACCGATAAAAAGTGGTACTGAAAAACTGGTTGATTCTGAGCTCTTTTAAGATTCATGTAAACTTTAGGCTACATTTTGAATTTATTCCTCTGGATTTTATGAATGGGAAAAGAAATGAAGCATCTGAGTAGGAGCTGCAGGACCTGGCTTTTGATTATTGAGGTGATCATATCTAGTATGTATCTATTAGGTGTTAACTGTCCCCTGAAGGCAAACATTATCAGATTAAGAGAACACGGAATGATGGTGTATGAAAAGTCAAGATAATATTGCGTTAAAAATGGGAATTCACCACCCTCCCCTATTTTACCTTAAAAACGGACCCATCAAAATTTCCCAGTGAAAATTCTTACTCTTGAAAAAAAAAAAATAAGACTTTTATCTATTTGACTGAAATTCTGACTAGAAAATACAGTAGAAGTATTTAAGTATTTCTAAAGAGCACAAGAGTTTAAAACTTTTTAATCCTTAGTACCAAAATAAATTTTAAATTCCACCTGGGGAATAGCAACATCATGTTTTAGCTTGTTCTATTCAAATCAGTACTAAACAGATAAAAGTAGGAACTTGCAATTTCCTTCCCCTGTAAAGGTGTTGATCTTTCAGTAGATACATATCCCTGATCACATATATTTTTTTTCACAAGAGAAGGTTGTAATTAAAAAAAAACCCCAACAACACTACGGCAAATCTATAAAGTTAGATTACTGCAGAGTATGGAGAAAATGACCTTCTGAAGTTAAAGGAGAAGCTTAAATAGCCAATAATTGAAATGTCATAGGAGGAACTGAGCAAAGAAAAAGCAAATATTTAAAGATGAGAAATACCTAACAAGTCACTGGATTAATTTCTCTGACAAGTTCATCAGAAGCAAATATATTTCTATTTGATGTCAGGGACATCAGGTAGACTTTAACTAACCTTATGGGCATAAAACAACCTTGGAGGCCTCTTTAGCCCAGAACAGTTTTGAATCAGAAGTCCCATCAGTGAACGTATAGTTTTTCAGTGAAGTTGATCCACCTTGGTGTTGAAGGCAAACAATTGTGTTTTATGAAAGTTACAATTTCTGTACACAAAACTGTTAGTTCTTACGTCTTTTACTGCTTTCTCTGAAGGAGCTGCTGTTCTAGCAGAACACAGCTCTTTCATACCAGCTAAGTATGAGAGACTGCTGTCATTTGACATACATAAGATGCATGTCCCTTCAGGGAGCTGTTCTGAGTTTTGCTCTTCTCCTTCACTGGTTTTTCACCATCTCTCCTCTGTGGAATATCACCGTGATTAAGCCTATAATCACAAATTAAAGGTAGATTGAGTTTGTAAGGTGATTCCTTTTCTGTTTTCTTCGTCTTCAGCATAATTGCACAGGCTTAGCTAAAGTGTATACTTTCATGTTTTCAGTCTACTGAGTCGAACTGCAACATCCCTCTAATTGTGAACAGCCTGATGTTCAAAAGGTGGGCTCGTAGGACATAATTTAATTTAAAAAAAGGCTAGGAATAAGTCTCCAGACAGAATCTGTCTACACAATGCTTTGAAATTATAAAGAATCCCTGCTCCTGCTAATTCTTCCTAGTGACACAGTGGGAATGAAGCGATTAAATGTAAAGTGGTCAGTGCCCCAGTGAAGATGGATGGACGGCTCCTGCTGAATGCTCAATGCTTGGTAGCTCCCTCCCCTTTCTCTTGAAGCAGCTGGGATCTCTGGGAGCCAAGACAGTAAAACAAGGGCTGCATCCTTGCTACTGACCAAATTCCTGTGCAGACACTCCCGTAGGGCTGCTGCCTGTTGTTGGATGGGACTGTCTGCACCGGCTCTCTTGCAGCAGTGGGGCAAGGGAAAGCCTCAATTGCTATTATTTTTACTAATATCTGAAAGGTTCATCGTCAGCGCCTCTTTCTTTGGACTAGCTTGTGGAATTAATATCTATGTTAAATACTGCAAAACCTTAGCCATGTATTTCAGTTCAATCTGAATTTTATCTTTGTGTGTACTTCTTTTAAGAAGAAAAATAAATACAATAATCAGGTTATTTAGCATGGCAGAGGATACACACTCCTAAGAATACTGACAGCAGTCTGTTCTAAATGAAAAAGATGATTTGTGTATGTTTACAGTATACCATGATTTAATCTACACACAACCGAATTGGTTAAATTTACAATTTAAACAGTAAATCATCGATCGATATGTGTATCCTGTAATCGGACAGTTCCTATATTAAGGTTATATTGATAAAAGTAATGTGTTAAAGTAAGATATAAAGCCCAGCCCATGCTTGTTGACTGAGCACTCAAGACGTGGCGTTTTAGTGACTGAGAGAAAAGTTAAACAATTTGTATACTTCAGTAATGTAGCAAATGGCTGCACTGACAAGGTCACCATGCTAAATTGACATCATCCACATCACATCCAACTTCTAAAAATCCTCCAATACTTGCATGGTGATGCCTGTAAAATCCGCCTTAAGTGTCAGACTCTTAAGGGCTTTTTTTTTTTTTTTTCCTCTCTCGCCTGTTTTAATAAGCAATTTTTTTTTTTTTAATTAAGCATTCAGTGTGCTTTTAATTTATACAGGAAAAAAATGCTTGAGTGCTCTGATTTTGTTTGGTCTTTTTTCTTCGTGGTAACATGTTTGGCTATATAAAACACCATCCCTTCCTCTACTACATACATAATTGTATTTCCAAAGGTAACTCTCAATCAGATAACCGGCAATTTCTTTTGTAATCAGAACCTAATTAGGTTGTTGTTTACAGTATAAGTGATCAATAGCTTTTATTCTGGATCAAACAGTGTCAAAGCTCTAATAATTGGTATTAAATGTAACAGACATTCTATAATCAAAACAAATGTAAAAATGTAAAAAAATCTTCAAAAAGTATGTACTATACTGGAAGGCTATAAAAATTCCTGATACTGCTTAAAATGTTTAATGTGCTGAATACAAATTATATTTTAAAGCAAGGTTGGTGGTTCAAAGATGGATTTAATAGTAGTAATGTTTATGAATTTGTTTTGAAAATATTTTTAATTGGATAATGTCAGACTTCAGAATCATAATGCTACATTCATTAGCATTTCAATAGGTTATGCTATCAACTCCTTTTGACATAAAAGTATTTGATTTATTTTTTAAATCATGGATCTCATAATCTTTTTCTGTTGTCACTAGTTTTCAATAATTTGATTAGCTTCTACAAGAAGAGCAAGAGGAACCACATGGGCTTTGCTGGTAATGATGTGCTATGTATTTTTTCTCCAAAAGCAGTTCTGCTGCCTTTGAAAGTAATTTGCTGTTTCTTATCAGCAGAGAATTAAAGAGTAATACTGTCTACTTTGTTATGTTCAGTGGCACACAGTATCATAGAATCACATGCTTTGAAACCTATATTACGCGACCATAATCAAGAGTACGTAAATCAATTTCAGAATTTATGAAAGTGTTTATTATTAGCTAAGCAAAAGCTCAAAAGGTTTTATACTTGTCAATAGGTCTAATAGTCTCTCAGTAAGATGTGTGTTTTGCACACTCCCAAACTTCATTGCAGTTTACAAAACAGTAATTTGTACTTTATAGTTGTATTGCAAATAACTGATCTGGACATTTCAGAGCAGGATGGGGCATAACTGGGTAAGTTTCAATATAGATCTGTAAATTCAACATGATGAACTCCTTCCTTGGCGAAGTCATCTTCTACTTTCAGCAGAAACAAAAACTGATTACTGTTGATCATTTAGACATAACTGCTTGTAACAGTCAACAGGCCATCACAGTAAGGTACAAAGACAGCCCTTAGGAGAAATGCTGCCTATTTGATGACATTTAAAGCTTTAAAGAATTCCTTCTAGATACTGCAGAAAATCATCATGAGCCAGCACAGGCTGTCATTGTTGCTGAATGAAAAATAAAGTGATCAAATCATATATACTGGCAACGTTGCCATCCAAACCATTAAAAAAAACCCAAAAAGGAACTGGTCTTGGAAACACTTCATCATGTCAGCGATACCAAGGTCTGCAGTAGGAACTACCAGTGTGAAAAAAGCCTGTCACATGGGTGAGTGTGTACAACACTGCCTTGTAACTGGATCAATCATCCTTTTGTGTTGATTTTAGCAGTCTAAGAAATAAAACACAGTTTGTATGATATCCTACTACCTCTTTTCCCTCTACAGTGTTGTGAGAAGTAAGGCATGAAGTTCCTGTAACTTTCTGAGCTGACGTTATCAGCTCTGTATAAACAGATAATGCTGTTTTAGTAGAGCAAATAAATTGCATGTCATTTTTTATTAAACAAACAGTATAATAACTGGCCTATATTATCACAATGGAAGCATAGAAGACCATAGACTGTACAGCTGAAACCCTATAGCAAAATTTGATTCTACTGCTTAACCTCAAATTTAAAGAAATGTGTTTTTATCAAATTTTAACAATGGCTGCTTCTTGTTAATTTAAAGAATCTTCATCTTTGTTAAGGCGATGATTATAATTAAAAGATAAATGTACTGTTAGAAAATTCTATGCCATACTCTATTTTTACAAGAATGTAACTGAAAGATGTACATTATACCTGTATGTGAGTTATAATGGCTTCTCAGCAGGGAACGCAGAAACACTTACAGTACATAAACATTTAAAGAGGAAAATGCTAATACACTGAAAGAGTTTAACATCAGTAGCAATTTATCAAATGAAGAACTTTCATAAAGTCCACTCTCTGGGAGAGCATTCACCATTAGACAAAAGCCTGGCATCCTTGATAGTCTGAAGTTCAATCAATTTGAAAACCAAAACCATTCAATGAAATAAATAGGATCTTAAGAAAACTGCCATCCTCCTCCTCAGGTAAAAGCCAGAATTAAAATTATTCTTATTAAAATAATCCAACCAGGTTGCTTTACAGGCAAATTTACACACTGTCTCTTTAAAACACTGCATGCCCAAAAGCCTTTTGGGTTTGGAATGTAGCAATGCACCAAGTATTTCACAAAGCCTCTAAATATCACAAGAAGCTTTTTTAGAGAGAAAAATATTAAATAAATTCCAGCTGACTGAAACCGTTCTAGCCAGGAGTGCCTCAGCTTCGCTCCCAGACCTGGAATTCCAGATAAACAACAGAGGACAGGAAACAGATTTTTTTTTTTTTTTTTTTTTTTTTTTCACACGTCCTTTAGTAATGATGCAGCTACAAGATGACTGATGAGCTTAGGAACAAACAGAGTGAGAGTGCAAGCGTCATCAGAGTGAGCAGTGTGCTTAGATAGAAGCTTCTAGGAAGAGCGAGCGAATTCTCCGAAGATATGTGACTGGTGGAGACTCCTGTGTTGTCTTTCCCAATAGCATTCTGCAAGACACAATACTTTCCTTGGTCACCATTACACATTTTAATTGCAAACTATTTATATCTACATCGTGAAATTCATCTTTTGTTTGTTTCCCACCCTCCGCTCCTATACATATATATCACTGTCACAGATTGAAAGATACAAAAAAAGATAGAACTGGATGTAAAACAACAGCATTTTTAAAGTTAGTTTAAAGGATAAAACCACCAGTACAACACAAAAATGAAGAAAGTATTAAAAAAACCCACCCTACTTTACAGCAGTGGTTCCATGAGTAAACCTATCCTTGTTAAGCACGGCAAGTCTCTGGTGACCTGTGTTAATCATGTCATTTTATTTTAAAAAGTAAATGCAGGACCTGCAGAGAAACTGCAACTTCTGCACAGTCAACAGAAAACTTTGTTCGACAAGTTACTTCTGGATAGTAGTAAATAAAATCTAATCCATGGGGTAAGAAAAGACAGAATTTATAGCTGACAAAATTTTTTTCTCACACCTTTTTTCCTTTAATTGCTGCATTATTTACATTCCTTGTCTTTGCTACCAAGAATTAAGTATGAATATGCAAGTACAGATTGACAGATTATAGTGAACCAGGTGTAGCAGGACTATTTCTCACTGCTATCAGCCTCAGTAAAAAGAAAAACCTAACAGGTATAATCACAGAAGTAGAACCATTTAGACTAGAAGAGACCTCCAACGTCATTAAGTCCAACCTACTCCGTGCAAAGTTGCTCAGACCCTGTCCACTAAGTATCTGAAAATCCAGAAGGATGCAGCTCCTACAGATGGAACACACCTCCTCCATCCTGGAGAGGCGACAGGCCAAGGTACAAGCTAGAAATACCCAGAGGAGAAGATGCGATGAATGAGTACAGAGAATCAGCTTCCACAGGAATGGCAGAATCAGGGAGGCATTCATAGATAAATCTCTGTGACATTCCCTCGCTTTGATATCACCTGCTAGGACTGGGTAACTGGAAGGTCTTGAGATGTAAACTATTAGTAGTAGAGTCATTGAGAGAATTAACAGAGTATTATGGATTTCTCATACTGAACCCTAGGCAGCTGCTTTTTTTGGAAACTGTCACAGAGTAAGGGATAAGACAGTCCAGCAGTTCTTACAGAATCACAGAATCAGAATGGCAGGGGTTGGAAGGGACATCTCTAGAGAATCAAGTCCAACCCTGCTGCCAAAGCAGGACTATCTAGGGTAAACCACACAGGATATGGTACAGTTACTAAGTAACTACAGTTACTAAGGTCTTCTTGTGTCTTATAGCCAGCACGAGATGTCAACAGACCTGTTAACGTTACTGCATTGTTCCCTCACCCATTATTAGGCTTCGTTCTAGGATCTACAGGCAATACTTAACAGAACCTAAAGACTTAGGAGGGGGCTATAGAACTGTCAGTGTTTAGAAGAATTAGGCTAATCTAGACTGGTGAAGGACAACCTGAAAGATATGGTCACATCCTTGTGGTGGCTTATGCTTGTACCGCTGGTCTTGCTCCAATGCCTAAGATATGTGCTTTCGCATTGTAAAAATTAATTTATGTACATCACTGATTATTAAGCTTCCTGAAAGACTCAGTACAAAGGATATAGACTGACAGACATGGAAACTGATGTAATGTTTATGTCTGAAAGGGGTCTTGTAGGTCACGCTGAGTAGATTACTCAAACAGCACTGGAAGGTTCATGTCTTGGGGCTGTCAATCTGTCTCCTGATGTATGGACATCACATCTCCTGATGTGAACGTAATTTCATGCCTTAAATTGGTAATTTCTGTTAGCCACAGAATGATGTCCAGTGTGTTTCTGTGTATTTGTTAAAAGCCTTTTCATCTTGTGTTCCTGCAGATTATTAGATAATTATACTTGCTGGGTGCAACAGCAATTACCACGGGATCTGCCCAAACATGTACTATACTGCTATTAAAATATCAAGTCAGCAGAGGCCATTTTGAGCTCCAAATTTCTGAGTAAGATCACCCTTTAATACATTATGGTAGCCAAACATAAAAATATTAACAAGACCACAGGGTGAGGTAAGCCCATTATAGTTTTAACAGATTTTGACCATTTCACCCATGCTGTGAAATATGCAGGATCCACATTCTTACCTCATTAAGACAGAGCTCTGTATCTACAGATTCATTGGATTTCCGCTTCTTCTGCGTCTACGAAAAAATGCAAAATTTATTCCCTGTACAACTTATACATACAGCAGCACAAACCAATTAGATAAATTCGCATGGGTTGTCACACTCCTATAATTCTGACAGTGGTTTGCACATGATTAGCAAATAAACTCTCCAAATGTAAGTGCATGTTTTCCGAAAACATTCACATTCTAATTTGAATTTACAGCAAAAATTTCAAACATTCAGCTAAGGGTACTTAGTAATTACAATGATGAGTGCCATCAGCTGCAGAGAACATGTTATGTTCTGTGGATCCTTAAAAATGGGACTGGATATTCATGAGAAGAAATGAAATATGACAGTTAATAATTACCGTAATACCACTGCACATTAACATAAAATCTATTATATGCCTCAGTTTTCACAGAATCACAGAATGGTAGGGGTTGGAAGGGACCTCTGAAGATCATCGAGTCCAATCCCCCTGCCAGAGCAGGA
>JAAGNO010012347.1:51858-97513 GCA_033439905.1 Ceryle rudis | reverse complement strand
AGCTGTCGGGCTTTTATTAATACATATTTTACATGCTATTACATGATGCAATATATTGCATGGCTGTCACACAGACTCTTCCAGAAAGTTAGAAGAAAAACATTTAATGTATTTTAACATATATACCTGTAAGTCAAATTGAGCTGTTTGTTTACATTGTGTTCACTGATTATTATACATAGCTTATTATTAAATGCAGGAATATTTTAGATGATCAAAAACTAAAAAATGAATCTCCTGTATCTTCAGCCATATCTTATGATGAGCATCCATCTGTTGCTATTACTGTGTGCTCTCCACGCTGACTCAAGTAAGAAACATTTCTGGTGGCAGCATCGTACACAATGAAGGTAATGGTGTGTGCTCTGTCTGGCAACATAAGGTGTTTAATATTTCTACTGCTCAAGTGAATGCGACGGGCGCGGGAGTTTTCTGCTTTTCTACACAGCAACAGCAATCCCCATGGTGCTGACGATATTTTCAATAAATGGTGCTGTGGCTGATTTAAGTACTTCACTGATTCTCAATATAATTCCTTTCTTTGTCTATTCCAGAAACATAACCAGCTCTCTTACAATGGAAGATTTGGATTTGAAGATTTGGATTTATGCACTGAAACTCACTGACTGGACTGAGCACATCTTATACTTCTACCTGCGAGTTTTGTTGGACTTGCATTTTATTTCCTGCAAAAAAAAGAAGGACCTGAATTTCACTGTGTTGCATTCATTTCACACTGCAGAATCCCACTGGTTTTGACAGAGATGGCCTGGACTAAAGCTGATGTGAAGAAGTGCTGAGCATTCTGATTTCATACCCTCAAAAATTCAGTTGCATCTATGGCTGTTGTTTTATATCTGTGAGCCACTGGTGCTGCCTACGGATACAAAATAGTCTTCAACCTAATTACTGATTTTAGAATCCAAATGAAGGAACTGAACTTCTCATATAGGAGGCACATTCTCTGCTTTTTATGATACTTTTATATTTATAAATAGGTATGTTAGAGCCAACTGAAAAACTAAAATAGCTAGGATTTAAGAGAAAGTAAGAATATATAGTAAGAATGCATACTGTATATATGTTGGTAGCTTTCATGTATATGAAAAATAGCAGCTCAGTTCATTAACAAACACCCTCCATGAAATCTCTCTCTTACATACACTTTCTAATTAGTACCATTGAAGTGCTTATGGTAAGCATAAATTTAACTATCTAAATGGAAGAAGAAATGTCTGGAAATAAAAATGCTACAGAAAGAGCAACACAGTGAAGCCTTCCAGACGTGTTTGCAGTGGTGGTGGTGGTATTCACATAGGTTAGGGAACTTCTTTTAATGGTAACTGGGCAGATTTCAACTCCTAAATGGCTGGCTCCAAAGGCAGACAGGCAAAGAAGGAGAAACTGGATTTCAATACTGATTTTCTTATATCCTAAACACCCATACTACACTGAATTGGAACATGAGGCTTCAGATATGACCCCAGGTTCAGACCCTAACAGGTTAAACAGTAAGGTTTGAACAAGCCTCCTATTTGCTAGTTTGTACCTCAGTGCTAAATTTCCTAGTCCAAACCAGCATCTATCTATTGGAAACATTGTGCTTTGCTGCTTACACCTACTTTGGATTCATAGGACTGTGCTAACTACAAGTCTACCCTTGGTAGCTGGTCTCAACCCCAAATTAGAATTTATGTTCTTTCTGTACTGCGTTCCTCAAATGAGAAAAGAGAAAAATATCATTACTTTGTCTATATGCAGTAAAGTCTTCCTTTACTTCATTCAGCCCGATAAACAAAAGAGTGCATCAGATAAAACATATTTACCTTTGAGAACACTATTTTAAGGGTAAAGTCAACAGCTAGAAACAAAATCAACATTAAAAAAAAGCGCTTTTCGGTCATTTTGATCAATATTCCCTAGATTTCATTCGGAAGGTAGTACTTCTCTGTATCCATATACTTATTGTAGTCATTCTAACATCAACAACACTTATTCACATGCATTCTCTATTATAAAGTCCTCCTTTCTTGGAACTGAAAAGTAATTTTAATCATCAGGCAGGCTTTTCTCCTATCAAAACAGAAAGGACAAGATCTTCCACTTAAAAATAAGGCAAAAATTCAACCTCTTTTGGTGGGGGAGAGGTGAAGGGACAGAAAAAAACCCTATCATTTTGAGGATGAGATAAGACATTATATGCCAAGTTTCAAATTGGAAGAGTACCTTTTTACTGTTGAGTTATAAACCTGCAAAACATGTTATAATGGAAATGCTGGCATAGGCTGCACTACTGTAACACAACAGTGCATCACTAAATCACAAGTAATGGGAAAAAACCCCAACCCTTACATGTCAAAGAGAGTGCTATGGAAAGTGTATGTCCTTTAATTACAACCTAAGGGGAAAATTCTTCCTGCCCTGCTCTTGGGCAGAAATGACTCCACATGTAGCAGAACCACTGTATTTGTGCTATGGTGGTAGCAACGGAGGAGGTAAAAACATCAGGGCATGGAGGTTACGCTGGAAGCCTTGGTGGAGTTACACCCAGACTGGGAGACTTACGAAGGGTATCCTCAGCCACTGGGTATTTACTTTATAACATCTTCTATTATCCTAAAAATTAAGCAATAGAAATGTGTGCCTGTCATGTACAGCTGCAGACAATTCTGACGGGGAATATCTCCACCTTCAACAAATTTGGGAAATGAGAGTTGTTTAATAAACAAGTTGTCAAAGCTTCACTGCCAAGCACTATCTCAGGTATCCTACATGACTAATATACAAGCAAGAAGGTACCCTTCAAATGTGCTAGTAGTACCTAATTCCACAGGAGTGGAATTCCACAGGAGTGGAATTAGGTACAAAGAAATGGCTAAAATGTCTGCTCTCAAGCATTTTTAAATTTTTTTTCTTTTTTTAATTTTAATATAAAGCTCTTATCTGGTAACAAAATGATCTATGGGAATTTTTCAATTAAAAATCCCACAAGAGGGGCGAGGCTGATAAAAATTAGAAAACATTGAAAGAAAAGCAGCTTAAAATAACTGGTTAAGCATATGGAAAGAGGTATTTTGTACCGAGGTGAAATAGCATTTGCTAATGACTTATGACTTATACACTTAGCTGTGACATGCCTCTGACTGTAAACCAAAGTTATGTAAGATGGGTTGACACTCACCCCGGCTTCGTAGGGAGCTATAATTCAGTAATGTGGGCAACTCTGACGAAGCTGCCCCCATACTGCAAACAACCTCGTACTCATTTAAGCTTTATATTCTGTAAAAATGAACATACGCTTTTACAGAAAATCTTAGCACTGTGGTAGCACAAGCAACAGATGATATATAATCATATTCATGCACCTCCTAATGAGCTTCAGTATCCTTTAGTCACACAAGCCTTGTTTTGGTCTTTGCAACCTTTAGCTTTTAATATTCCAAATGAAGTGTTGGACTTAGTCAAGGGCTAGTAGAGAAACCAACTGCATGCTCAGAAAACACTTTCATGACCATAAAAATAAAATTTATTTATTCCTTTCCCAGAAAGAAAGGAAAATCGGGACCAGCAGAGGAGCTACTGGTTTTCTGAAAGCAGAAAGGAATATTGCTTATAGAGGTATTTCTCCTCCAGACACAGGACTCTGTGGACTTCCATGTTTCCTCCTAATCCCAGTGGCTCCTAGATGTGTTCAACATATGTCCTTGCTCACACACACTCTAACCTAGTCTTCCCTTTTCCTGCAACCTAATAAACATCATAAGATAGTCCCAAACCTAGTAACTCTCTACTTCCCATCCCCCAAATCCCTCTATCTCTGTCCTTTGCAGACACTATACCCCTGGATTTATTCCGAGAAATCCTATCTTGCAATTATGCATCCAGCTTCTATAAATTATAGCACTACATGGTTAATAAATGTATTAAACACTGCAGTAGTATCTCACCAGGAGTCAGAACACACATTATTTATGGCTCATCATCCAGCAGTATTTTTATATACCCACTACAGCATGCGCATCTATGTTCCTTCCATAGCAAGAAAAAGGTCTGACGAGATGGCTCCAAATGGAGATGAGCTTTAATTTGGAAGGGAGGGGAGGGAAGGAGAAGCATGTAAAGGGAAATAAATGCATTGGACCTGAATGCAAACAGGCACGGAGTGAGAATCCAAACTAAGAAACCAATCCCTGTTGCTAGCTACACACTTTGGACCTTATGTGCTTTATGGAAGGTATTGCTTAGCCATTAGAGTGAGAGACAACATAAGTATCATTACGATAGACACCTGTTATGTGGGTTGTTTTTTCAGCTAATTTTAATGAGTGTGCCTTTGTCCTCTCCTGAGATGCCTGGTTAGTTATGCCCATATTAACATCTTTCTGAAGAAGAGGGAGAAGTCCCCCAGAATACATCCTTCAAATGACCAGGCTTCTGAAGTAGCTATTACAAATGAGGGTGCTTGTTCTTTTTGTTCTTTTCTTGTGTTGATTTCAGAGATTTACTATGCAACTAACCTGTTTTTCTAACAGCAGGACACAAACAATAAGGAGAGAAATATACAGACTGTAAAAATGCAATCAGTTTAACTCTTCTGCGTTCACTAAGCGATAGGTGCATCTATCACAATTGCCAATAGTATTTTCTTATTAGCACAGCAGTGCTATGCCATGCTGAAGTATAAATTACTTTCAACAGGGAAGATAAACAAAGTGTGGGTCAGAGACATAGGCCACTAAAATAAGGATCCAATTCATCACAGAGTAATTTTGAAACCCATACCGTACAGCCAGGGTGCAAAGCTATTTCAGCTATAAAAACAATCAGATTTGCACAATCCTATTAAAAAAAATCATGTCTTTTTTTTCTGCTTTTTTTTCTTCCTCTGCTTCATCAGCCCTCAAGATGCAACCTTGAGGCATGAAATTATCAGTTGTCATTCTACGTAACAGCACTACAGTGCTGTCATCCCACTTTGTATACTGAAACGAGTATATTTTATAAACAAGCATTACCAAGACCCTGCTGGCACTAGTCTCCAAAACTACGTAGATAACACCCAGCACCCTAAGAATCAAATCACAAGTTTTTCAGCTGTGAGACATTAAGTAAAGCAAACCAATTATCCCCTTGTGCTCAAATATGCCCTAGGGAAACACACAAGAAGTTTTACAGGCTGCAATGCAGTGCAGTGAGCAGTTTATCAGCCAGTCCCTTCAGATCCCATTACCTCCTGCCCCCATAGCTCTGTACCTTTCTTAAAATCACACAGTTTGTCCCCATTCTCCTACAAGGGTCTTGTCTGACTTTCTCCAGCCCAGGCAGGATGATAAGAGCTCAGGTCATCCCGTGCACTGCAGGATGCCCTGACTGCCTGCAGGCCCAGCCACTCTAGTTTGCCAGTTCAAACATTAACAAATCATGAGTCAGGCCCCATACAAAACCAGGAAACAGCTGCCCAGTGGGCAATACTGTGATGGATCTACCGAGCTCATCTTCACAAAGCTCTGGCTTTCTTAAGAGAACATACCTTGCATACAAAAAGACCCCTTATCCCTCAACATTAGTAGATTCTTGCTGGTTTTGAGTACTTAAACATCGGAGACAAGGGATAGAAGGAAACCTCAAAGCAAGGAGGTTTGTTTTATGGTTGGAAATGGAAAAAGGGATGGTGGGTCTCCTGAGAACATTTCCAAGCATTCCTTCAGGAAGAAAAGAGGTTGAAAAGAGGTCTTCATAACAGGGCAAGTGTGAGGAATCCTCTGGGAAGAGGGGCTAGGACACATTAAGTCCCTGTTCTGCTTGGGAGTAACCCTCTCAAAATGAGCAGAAACAAGTATGAAAGGCAGGAGAGGTGACACATGTTAGTAAAGATGAGACCTTAATTAATGTCCCAGCACTTATTGTCTGGGACAATATGGCACAAAACCTGCATAACTGCAATCTTACAAGGTTTTATGAAAAACAGAACCTATCAGAAACACCAAACTGATCAAACAGCTTACAAGGACCAGACACAGAGATCTTCAAATATTTATTTCAAGCAATTAGTCTCCCAGTGAACACAGCACAAAAATATGACACCCAGCCAAAGCAACTGAGATGACTGACTTACCTTTCATGGCAGTACAGTAACTTGCTAACAATTTTGTTTGGCCATTCATTTATCTGAGTAAAATGAATTTCTATATTCTTAGACTCTTCCTTCCTATTTTTAGGAGATATTATGCAATTCTCCTAATATGGTCTTTTTATGGATTTGCCTCGAGCAAATATTTTCGCATTAAGAAGGGAAGAGGAGAAAACAGAATACTAAAAAGCACAGACATAATAAGTTTTGTTAGGTTAATATCTCAATGGCTTAGGCTGCCTAGGTTTTCTTTTATTTATTATTTTCTCCAGTTATACAACTGAACAGCCATGTAATCCAATGTTGAGTTGTTTGGGGTTTTATTAATAAAACCCATTTCCCTAGTGATTCACCACAGATATCAACCCAGTGCCATACACAGCAGTTACAGGTAGCATCTGGCTGTTGTGCACTGAGCAGCATCTAAAGAAAAGAAGCATGAGCACAAAAGTCATTACAATACCAGTTAGAAGACATATTCAGCTTTTAATTTTGAACAAAGGTAAGCCACTGAAGAACTACAGATCCCACAACACTTCCCCAGACTGGAGTGTGTGCCCTTGCGTGTCTGGATATGCAAACAAAGTTGTTCTATTTGGCAGCAGGCAAAGTACCTACCTCCCCTATTAGACTGGGCTACGTGGTGCACTGGAGTGTGGTGTAAACACTCCTGAGCAGCTGTCAGCCATGGCTACTCAGGGACTAAAAGCAGCTCAGCCAGAACACCACGGGCCTGTACTACACTAATGAGCCTTGAAAAGAGGCAACATGCTAATGCAGCTACACCGCAGCTCACACCATCAAGGTGTACTTTGGCTAAGGGGTGTCTGCGGTGTGCTGCTCTGTGTGAGGCACACGAGCTCTATTACTGTTACTCGCAGCCAGGTTCTCCTTCACAGCAAGCAGATGACAGGATGGTATGGGGCTGGGACCCTGATAAGAAGAATTTAGGAGCCTCCCAAGCTGAAAGCAGAGTTGCAGGGAGACAGCTCAATAAGGATGCTCACCACATCGTTCAGCCTCATGAGACATCCAGCTCTGAGTTGCCATAGGTGGAAGAGATTAAGAAAACAAGGTCACGCGTTGCCTCTGCACTCGGGTAGCAGGACCAGGGGTGGTGTCCTCTGGTTCTGCAGCTGGAAGGAAAGATCAGGCAAGCTTGCTTGAATATCAGTCTGCATGAGGCCTTGAGCACTGAGCATTACAGGAAGCTACCGTTCGTGCTATGCCAACCTTAAGCAAGTGATATTATTGCTGGTCTCCTGAGCACTGCATTCACTTACGAATTTTAAAAGGGAAGGGAATGACCATGAACATCTGCTTTTGGTTAAATGACTAAAAATGTTTTAAGACTTTTCACTAACCACATGTATATGCGCATGTGTCTGGTGAGTACTGGCATGGTTACACACAGAAAGAAAACACAGAAAGCCTTAAAAGGGTTTCAAAAACACTTCAGATAACAAACAACACTGCTGCAAGTACAGGGAAGCAAAAGCAAAGGCTGCAGATACTAAAGTAACCTTGCACACAAAGACAGAAGAAACTAGGCACTGTGCTGAGCAGCCATCGCACAGCTATGCCCTCCCGCCCCTCAGTGTTTACACATTTCAAGCACAACGTATGAGTTTCCTTACATCCACAGTTATGTGGCTATGCCTGTACCCAAGTCCCATGAAATCATGGTATTTAAAAGACTGATTTTTTTCTTTTAAAGTGATTCAATCTTGAACAGCTGTGATTTGGATTAATTGGTGAATTTTGCATTTCTGGCACAACCAGCTCTCTGGAAGCGCCACTGAAATAAAAATGTAAAGCATTTTCTCCCTGTTCCTCTAATCCCATAGTTGAATTCTGCAGGTGCACAGATGTATCCTCAGAACTAGCAGGGCTGAAATTCTAGTGAACTCACTGCAGTACTTGCCTCAGTATCCATTTTGCTTTCTAGCACTGAAAATACCATTCAGGATAAATATATCACAGAGATGCAATCAAATTTACCAAGGTGAGTCTATAAGGTGAGGCGTACTGTGGTTTTGACAGGCAGTTATTCCCCAAGAATGCAGCCAGAGCCACACACATAACATGAAAATTTCACCCAAATACTAAATGTTTTGGCATAGTTCAAATTGCTGAACACAGGATTTCTTTTAATGCAAAATGTAAGACAAATTCAACTTTAAACATAGCTGCTAGCTTTGTCTATGATAATCTATTTTAATTTTCATTAGAATATATGCCTTTATACTTTTGTAGAAGGGTAATGAAATTCACTGTTAGTATTCCTAATTAATAAATTCTTATAGTATTTTAATTTCTAAAAGTAGATTAATATCACACAGTTTTGACTGTTGGCATTTTATTTTTTACCACAATTGTATGTTTCAATGGATTTAAGTTATGACTTAAAAATAATAAACATCCAGTTGGTCTTATTCACAGATCTCTATTAGCTAAGCTAGACCTTGGTTTGTCCTCTCAGCTTCCTAAACGTTATTAAAAGACCCTTGCACTATGGACCTTAAAACTCAATACTTACAAGAGAGTTTGATGTAACATCCTACATTCATTCTTCCCCCACTGGAGTGAGTGGAGAGAAAAAAAATACCCTTCTCAACGACATTGGGAGTGAATCCTAACACTAATTCTCTTTAATAGGCTATACTATAGTGGACTATACTTTAATGAATGGTATTATCGTGGGTGGCCTTCCTCATATCCATTATTAAAACTTGAACGACACTCTCACGCATGACAGTTAAACTGTAGCTAATGAAGCTATTCAGATAAGCAGAGAAATGTAAAAGGGGTCTGCAGAATCATGGCCTTATTAGAAAGGTGCCTTGTTCTTTACTGCCCTGATCCACGGCACCAACAGGAATTCTTCCTCTGGCCAGGTAGCAGCAAGTGAAAATGAAAAGTAACTTCTTAATATAATTTGTGTATATGGCCTCAAATTTGAGCTTAGTAAGGAGTACTGAGAAATCTTTTCCATCACTGAAACAATTTCTTAGACACGGAGAGTACTGTGAATGTTACATGTTTAACAATTATAAACCTATTAAAATAAATCTGAGCCTGTAATAACCAGATTATGCGAGTAATTATCAGATTATGCAAAACTGTATTCACAGGATATGATCTTGCTTTGTTTCATCACACAAATCATTCACAGAAGGACAGAAGGCTTACATTTATATTTACACTTAAAAAGCCAGAAAATAGGAATAGATGAATGCTAATACAAGTAATGGAGATCAACAGGATCGCTTTGTATATTTTTTGCAAGGTTTCCATACTAAACTGGAAAAAGCTTCTGAAGATTTATTGTGACTACTTTGCCTACTTTTTGAAGTATTATGTTGTGGCAGACTGGATAGTTCAGGGGATTATTAATGGGATATACAGCCTTATATTCCGAGGTAGCTAGTTTAATCTAGCTCAGGTCAATACTGACAACTATTCTGTAGTATTTTTGAAATGAGGAGGTGGTTCTGGAGCACTTCTTCTCTTAAGAGGACAGGTTCAATGCACAGAAGTGGCACTAATTTGCACCTCAGGCAGCGCACTTCATCAAAGAGACCGAGGAATTAATGGGATATAGGTTCATAACATTGCAAAGCACTCAGGATGTTTTCCCATGCCATTCATTTCCCTTTCTGTGAGATGAGCTGCTCTGTGAAAAGGGACAGTTCCCCTATATGCTCAGAATTTTTCAATTCCATTGCAAACCCTACAAGAAATCTTGAAGGTGCTCTATGCTACCAAATTTTAACTTCCTTTAGTGGGACTCAAGAGAGTGATTAGAAGGTTTCACCTACAAAAACATCCTAAGAGTGCTATCCGAAGAGAATCTTGATTGATGATGGTTGGCAGCAAGTATTTCCCTGAGTGCATAACAGTTATGTGTATAGCTCTGGACTGAGCTGAGGCAAGTCGAACACAGACCAAGCGAGGGGTGGTTTTTCTGATCTACATAATACTCTTCATCTGATCCTTCTAAATCTAATACTCACAAGCATCAGCTCTGTCTTACTAACAAGTTTCAGTGGCAATACATTATCATCAAGTTTACAGAGAGGAAACACTCCAAAAAATACATCTGGGTGTGTGTCAACTACAGCAACAATATGGCTTCTTGTGTTACCTCCAGACCAGTGGCTGGGAAGCCGGAACGAAGATAACATTACTACAGATGAAGCATGAGTATAATGCAGATTGTGTCTACTGTATATTAACATATGTGTACTGTATGCATATGTTATATGCAGCCTATTAATACAGGCTGCATATGCACACCAGCACTGATACTGCACTAGAGTATTGAGATGTCCCAGTGAGAAATGAGTTTGCCTCTCTAGTATTTGAGAACAGCGTTCTTAAAAGGGATCGGGGATATCACCATGCTGCTCACACTCACTGGCCACTTGAACAGCATAGGACATCGTATTTCCGATACGCTGTGCATGGATGAACGTAATTGCACTACAACAGGCTTTGTACATAACAAAGGGCAGCAGATGATGAATGAGGACTTGCAGAGCATATATGAGCAGATGCACCTCACTGGCTTGGAGATTATTTGGAGCTGCAGCTTTGCCAGTTGCTCTCTTTAAATGTTCATGAAACACCAGAGTTCAGTCCCCTGTTATACTCACATGAGCCAGCATGACTTGTGTTGTGGATGTAGGACAACCAGTCCAGCTCCCAAAGAGCAGAGCTCTCTCACTCAAGGCACGTAGCTAAGAGTTGTACTGCTGCTAAATACAACATTGTGTCTGAGCCATCAGCCTGAAGGTGAAAAGCCTCTGCTTAATTAATGATTCATAAGTATCCTCATTAAACTGTTCTCTGAGTGTAGACTAGTGTTTTTTATCTAAACATTTTCTGTTGTGCCTGTAACAACTGAATTTCTCATCTGCAGGTAACCATGACTGAATCATAAGGAATAATCAGGAGATCTTAATCAAAAGTAACGGGGTTTAGGCCAACTCTTGATGAGAGTATGATTTCTGCAAATGGTTGTAAAAATTTGTCAATCTAAGTAAATTCAAAATCAATACGAAAAAATGAATCAATATGAAAAAAGGGACAAATTTCCTTCTGAACTTGCATTTGACTACTGAAATTGTATACAGGCGCTTAGTTCCCTGCAGGAACAGATCCCTAAATTTACCCTCCTGTAAACCAGATATTTACAGTGCATATGTGATTGAGTGTGCAGAATGGCATGCTGACATAGAATTCATTACATAGTACTCTTCAAGACTTTAATTTGGATACACGCAACTGTTAATACATGTTTTTTTCTAGAGGAGGGCAAGCCATTGTAAAAAAAAAACCCCAAAACACTAAATGCTGTCCATCAGAAGAGTTCTAATCAAACTACTTTTTTGAGTTTGTGCAGACACAAATTTAGGAACAGATTAGGTACTTACAACTGCAGGTAGCTATTTAGATCCTACCTGGTACACATCTTACCTGCCATGTACATGAGAAATGTGAATGCACACATTTCAAATCTGAGCATGAATTCAGGACATCCAAATGTTTATGTGCATGTGATAATGCCTATATAGCCTTGAATTAGAGGCAACCTCTAATGTGTAATGCAGTATTTAGTAAATTAACTGCCCTGAATAATTAATTCTGTTTTAAGAAAGACATTAGGGAGGATAATCCTATAATTCTTTAGAACACACTCTGAGTGAACCTATGAAAAAATATCCTGCATTTTGCACAATAGTCATTCTGTTTACTTGTGGCTCACAGAAAGAGCTAAGCACGCAGGAGGGCTTAACCTGAAGTGGGATTATTGGGCCAAGTCTACTGATTAGAACTACAATTTAGTGTGAAATAGTTAGGCTCTCCTCCAAAGTACAGACTAAACCACTTTGAACTCCTGTTGATTTTGAAGGCAAGGAACTGAAATGAGTGACAGCGTCTGATGTTCTGGAACTTGACAGCAAGTTGAAAAATGCTGTAGACTCGATGATTTGAGGGCATCGTAGAGATCTATTATTCAGGTAAGACAGCTGATTAGGAGTCAGGGATAAAAAGTAAGTAGGAGATAAAGGGTGTGATTTATTTCCAGTATTTGATTACTAATGTACAGTGAAGACTATAAGCAAAATGAGAGCAGAACAAAAATACATTTATGTTCAGATGTTTTGTTATCATTAATGTTTTAACTGAGTATATGTTAGCCAATGTGGTTAAAAGAGTGCATTTCATTTCCTGCCTTATAAACTTGATTTTACTACTTGAAAAATGTAGTTATGCTACAGAAGAAGTTCCAAATTTTAGCTCTTCAACAGTACACTGCTTCTGCAGCTCTGCTGCCTTGTCACCAGTGTATGATTTAGAATTATTACTTATTATTGTTTCCATAGTGCTTCTCTGTATTTCATTTGCTGATGGTTACAAGGAAGAAACTCTGCCTAAAAAGTCTATTATCACAGAAATGCTTTTGGTCCTATCTGCCACATGACAACTGCGAGCCTGGGTAGTTTACTTTTTAAGATCACTAGTTTATGGGTTACATAGAAATATGAAAGAATTATGTATATATGTGTAAGAAGAAACTGATAATAACAACATACTCTTAAGGCTAGTTGCAATATACACAATGGTGGACTTACTCCATTTTTACAAGAGTGTAAACAAAAGCAGAATTTGATTAGGTCATGTGATTGCCTCTTTAGACTCAAATTACTTTGAATTCACAAACATATTTCATGTACTTGGGTTTGCTGTTGGCAAAGGAAGGCAATTTACCCTCTTTCCTCAAAGATAAAGAAGCAGGGCTGCCTCAGAATTTTTTCCCAAATCAAAATACAGGCCTACTCCAATCTTTTAATTGCACCCCAGTATGGCCACAATCCCAAGCTCCTTCCCCACTGTAGCTCCCAAGGCAGCCCAGCCAGTGATGACATGGTGACTCCTGTGTCACATGGGCTTAACATCTCTCCTGCTCTGTCTTGTGCAGTCTTTCTTTTCCCCTTGAATCTGCATTTAGCCATCACATCATTAGAGGGAATATAGAAAAATTAAAACTGACAAATTTCATACCAGAATAAATCTGTGAGGCAGTAGAATTGCCCAAATATTACAGAACAATCTGCAAGGAGAAGGACACACACACACACAAAATGATGAAAGGACGGGTAAGAAAAGGATGTAATAAAAATTAATGGTTAACTGGAAGTGAGGTTTCAGAGGTAGTGTAGATAAGCCAGTAAATCGAGACTAATAGTCTAACAACACGTCACATAAATAGGCAGAAGCAGTCTTGGTTATCGTTTCCCAAAGAGGAACTTTCCATGATAAAACAGTGTATTTCTTGAATTTGTATTATCTTCAATAGGGATGGTTTCCAAGAGTACAAGAAGATGTTTAAAAAGGGTCTTTGTGTTTAGAGCTGCTATCAGTCTGAGTTTAAGGGAATCTGTATCTCTAAAAGCAGTGTACTGCTGGTACTGCAGAGAAGTTTAGACCTCCTGAGGAAAGTTTACAGTTCTGTGCCATGGAAAGTAATGTTGTCATGAGACTAAGTGTAAGAGGATGAAAAAAGCTGCCACATCCACTTCCATGATTTGCATGTTCTGCAAGATGTGTAAATAAAGAGAATATGGCAAATGCCTTCCAAGTCCATTTTCATCCACTGGGTAACATCAGGTTATCCTTTCTATTTTTCTGAGCTCTGGAGTACTCAAATTCATACACCTTCTTCAAATATTTGAACTCTACTATATTCTTCACAATGATTCAGCTAAACCCAGCAACAAAGCAATCTGAATACTCGAAACTACTAAGAAATGAACAGCTAAACATGTGCACAAGGCTCCTGAGTCTCGTGGAGACCTCTATTTGCCTGATAACTGCTTGGGACCTACCACAACAGGGCAGTGGCTTCTGCATGCTACCTAATTCTTATCTTCCTTAAAATTATTTTGGACTGATAATAAATCAGACAGAGCTGTGAGTGTAAGACAGTGAACTGTAGTTCACACTTTGCTGTAGCTGTAGGCAAAATACAATCAACCACTTGTCCCAAACAACAGCAAAGGTTTAGTGTGCTCTAGGAAACAGGTAACTCATCTATGCAAAGAACCTATTAATTACTAAGAAGAACAAAAGTGTCCAGAAGTGGCTGTAACAAGCAGGCTGTAAGAGCCAACAAGGGTGATGTAAATCAGGGAATTATAGTGCCATTTGAATGCAGTAGTCATTTATGAGCTCTCCTCTACCCACTCATATACACAAGGACTCATAAAAATGACCAGGGAACTAAGACTTTGGGAGAAGACTCACAGCCCTTCTCCAGGATCTGGAACCATCTCTCCAACCTCTGGAGATTTCAGGGAGAAGGCTAAGAGAGAAGGCAAACCTCACAACCCTGCACCAGGACTGTGCACAACACATCAGGGTCACTCTCCGTGAGCGAGCCTTCTTCCCCATGGAACAAGGAAGCTGTGCAACAAATCGCTCTGCTGCTCCCCTCACTTCTCATCCCCTCTGCAAGATCCCCCACAAGATGAAGGCATGTAATTTGTAAAGATGTATGTATCTGTAATTCAAATCCAAAAATTCAGCCTTCACACTGTCACTTCTCTTAAACCGTCATACTACAAAACAGAAACATCAATACTTGCTTCAATAATCTTTAAAAATACATTTCAATTATAAAAGCTTTGTGAAATCCTTTCACCTGCCTAGAAAATAAGAATTATTTGCAAAAATGACAGAATTGATAACACAAGATTTTATTTGTTAAATTTTTATCTATTCTGGCGAGCTATTTACATACTTCAGCAACACCTTTATATTGACAACTGTATCTATTATTTGAGAAGGTACCGACCTTTCACTTTGGTTTTCCTCGTGTATCTCTGTGGATACACTTTTTGAGGATAACACAGTACATTAACATAGTTTATAATAATAAAATATTTATTGTTTCTAGAGCACTCAAATTCACTATGTGGTTTTCAGAATAAATAAAGACTATGAGGTGGTATATTAGCTTCACTGAAATTAACTCCAATTCATTGGGTTTTTAAGGTCGGGAGTACCTTTTCATTAAGAGCCTGAGGAATAGCTAGTAGGATGGGATTCTGGTCTATAAGTAGGACTCCTGCAAGCTATTCCAGTTAAAATAAAAAGGTACTAATGGTTTCAAGGATTCTATTCTTCTTCCCTGTTCCATTAGAAACCTGGTGGCATGATCACTTTTGCCTGCACTTGCTTTGCAACAGGTTCAGCCTGATGGCATAACCAGTTACTTTTACTTGAAGAAGTATAAAAGGAAGCAGAGTCATGGCTAAAACCTAATATTTGCTAACAGCAAACAGTGTGTCTTAAACAAAGCACTTTATCAAGTCCCATAAATGCACAATATATTATGAACTATACTTCCAAAGACAATATGATTAAACATCTACCATCACAATGCAATGACCTAGAATTTTTATTAGCAGTAGCTATGCCTTAAAATTAAATTACAATACTGTGCTCCATTTTATGGCTGGGTTTTTTTGTAGGCTATAGAGAGCTATCTGTTTTAAAAGGGAAATACGTGGTGGACCAGATATTTGATTGAGAAGTAAAATTGGCTGACATTAGGAATACCTTTAATATGATGAAGAACCACATAAAGTAATAGCATGGGCTATGAATAGCTTGATTTGGCTTATCTGATGTGATCCGATTTTCCAGTTTATTCTAGCACTTTGTACTTTTGTGAGTATTCCTGTAAGAGGATACTGCTGTGAAATGCAGAAACAACTGTAGCTTAGGGGAACACTGCAAATGCTACATCTGCTTTTAGCAGTAATAATTTGCAAAATTCTCTCTGAGGATAAGAACTATAATCTGTCCATAGAAATCTCCATTTTCTGTAAAGGTGTATAGTACACTCTAATAAAGTTGTATTTTTTTAAGTCATTAAATTGTTTTTTATTAACCTCATACTCATTTTCAATTGAACAATTATTAAACTATAAAACAGAATTGCATGATTCCTAAAACTGTAGTCTTAAGTTTTACAGTCTGCTATAAAGTGCTGTATTATTATAATACACTAAAGATGCTCAGACTATTAAAACTTTTTTTTTAAACGAACTGTAAAATATTTTATCATTGCTGAAATAATTCTGAAGTATAATGCTCTCCAGAAGTATACATGCATAATATTTCAGCATAATGAAAAGCATGCTAATCAAAACACCATAACTTAAACTGTAATTCTAATATGCAAACTAAACCATTTTGCTGTCTTTCAGTAACAGGAGTTTATTACATCCATCTTCCAACGTGAAAAATATTTCATCAGAGTATTGATCATTAAATATAAGGTCCAGTCTTATAAAGAACTCTATATGCTCTCTGTAAATGAGACTGAACGTTAATGAGGGTACATCTGTGTAGCTCTGACGATAACGAGAGATGTGCTGACTTACTCTGTCAGAGAGTCTTAGCATGTATTTTACTCCACAAATCATGACTGATCTTGCAAGGGGGATCACTGTTCAACGATGAAGCTCAACCAAGGCTGCTAAATGCGAACAATTTTCTACTGACTTCCGATGGTTGATGTCTCATAGCAACACTGACACTAACATGAAACATCTGAGTCTATAGGGTATGATGCTTGGCTACATCCTCAAACTGTTCCTCTGATGTTCAAAAAAGAGGCAAATACTCTCTGTACTTAGAAATTAATCAGCTATATTAATCAGACCTTTAACTTCAGCAGGATTTCAACAAACTTGAAAATGATCTATCTTTCATGGTTCTGAAATTCTTTGGCAAAGATGGTGAAGAACCCAGGCACAGCACTGGGAGCAGTCTACACGATGATACCATTAGTATGTATGTATGTATATATGTATGTATATGTTCACTGCAAAGCAGCCTTTGGCCACTGAGGTCCACTGTTTGTGTAGTAATGCAGCCAGGCTGAAAACCCAAAGCTGTCCCTCGCTCACGTTGACCTGACCTTCTTCAGCTCAATCTGAAAGGTGTAAGAGCCGTGCAGTAAATTAATACAGGGTATTTTATATGTCCAGTGAAGGCAACAAGCATTAACTTCACTGAAATCAACATCAATGAAATCAATGGACAAAGTAGTCTCCATTTTGGTAAAACAGAGAATTTTCTTCAGCACTCCCCAGATTAGAAATATAAGATTAAAGATTAAACTTTAAGTTATCCCCAACTGTCATACTTTAATCAGAACATGTAAAGCACACAAGACTTCTACAGGTACAACAGAATTCCTACTGAAGCGAATTAAAGATTTTTTTTCAGAAGAAAAGCTGTCAATAGGTGTTCTCTAAATCACTTGTATGACCCCATTATGGCAGCTAATCCTGGAAATACAGGAGGTAAATTTACATCTTTTCATGAAAAACATTTAGTCAATATTGTCCATCCCTTCCCCCCTTCCCTTCCCCTCCCTTCTTTTATTTTGTTCTGGCACAGCATTGGGAGTTTTATATTCCTGTCCATCTTTTGCCCCAGACTATGAATTGCTAAGCAGTTGTAATGCCTGGAGGAAGAGGTTCAATAACTTTCGAGGGACAGAGCATGCAGGGGATTTGAAAGGACAGTGCTTGTTTTGCACAAAACAAAAAAGAGAGAGAAAGAGCAGGCAGGGCATTTGAAAGGACAGTGCTTGTTTTGCACAAAACAAAAAAGAGAAAGATCACAGTCTGTGTGAAGGGATGGGGGCAAGATGGCGCCAGGCACATGGGTGTCTTAATACTGGTGCTCAGGAGTTAAATCAAGCTCCCTTTGTCCCTATGCCATCGTACTTGGCACCTTACTATCCCCTCATCAACAACACAGCTACATGCTGCCCATGTTTCCTGCTTATGTTCACCCACCACCCAGTTACCAGTACATGAAGCTCCACACCTGCTGTGTCTCGATCCTCAGAACACTACACCAAAGCTTTTAACCCTCTCCAAACACCTACACAATGCTTTATAATAATGATATTTAGCACACAGGAAGCTACATTAAATAATTATAGACAGTACTTCAAACACCAGATTAACAGATCCTTACACGGTGCTGAATAACAGCTACAGATAGAAAAGCACAATCATTTACAGTCTGAGAGTCATCTTTAAGTCATGATTTCCTCTGAGAAATAGACATATTTAAGTATCTAGATCTCCTTGTTCTCCACAAAATGTTTGAGCTTTTTAATTCCTATCTCCTAATGTTTGGTTTTTTTTAGTTTTGCTGGTGAGAGTACAAAGACATTCATATAACGGACTCAACTGAAAAGTGCTTGCCTTCAGTCTGAAGGGCCATGTATCCCAGTTACATGTGTCCACTTCTTACACTTCTTCAAAAGCACCTTAAAAACCCTTAAATTCCTTCTGAATTCTGAACTAAGGTTAACTAGAGCAAAACATTTAGGATTAACAAGGGAAAACAAAGCGTAGAATGAGCTAAGGAGGTGACAGATTTCAAAGCATACATTTCAATTTAAACATCCTTAACCATCTTGACTTCCATCATTTTTGTCTTGTGCAAAATGACCCCTAAATATTACAACAAACCCTGTATGAAAATCGCAGTTTTATATTTATCTCTGCTGATACTGTAGTAAAAATTCATCTAATCTAGTCTGATCTATCACTTGACGTTTATTTCATTATCATCTTTCAGTTCCATGCATCTCTCCTAAATGCAGAAGTAGCATTTTTCTTGAAGAATACACGGTGTGAGTACACATCCAAACTCATTCTTTTGTCCCCTTCAAATAATCCAACATGACGGTTCAAGCAGCAGTGATATGACGTGAGACTGAAAGACCATAACTATTTTTTGACTGGTGTCCTGAACACAAGTTATAATTTAGAATGAAGGATAAACAAACATGTCAGTTAAAAAGAAAACATTAGAGTAAAGCTATTAGAAAAAAAAAAAAAAGAAGTAAGGATGGCAATTACCTAATAAAATATGCCCGTATAAGGAACACACTGTTGGCATTCAACTTCTTTTTTTCCCTCCAATATTTTATAAATTAGTTTTATTTGCTGCTGAGGATCCTTTGGCAAGATATCAAGCACCTCAAAAAATACTTTAATTTAGCATTTTATAAACAACAAACCACTATTTACTCTCTATGTTTAGCAAACTTTTTTAGAAGCCAGGTTTGTAAAAGATTTTATAGGATGCTTGACAAAGTTAAGCATCTTCCTGGCAAAGATGAAGTGCTGATTTAATTTAGGATTAAAAAGAAAGGGTATATTACACATAAGTGAAACATATATCAGAAATCAACGTTTCCCTCTATCAATTTAAAATAATAAAATACCATCATAATAGGAGAGTTCTAAATTCTTGTAGCAATGAAAAACTGAAATGAAGAACAATTTCTAAACAGTATCACCACCACAAAAATTATTTAGAAGTCCAAACCTTCAACAGGTATTAGAAATAAATATTGAGTACAGGTAAATAAGGAGTATCTCATATTTTAAGCATTTACAACCCTTCTGATTCCAGGTTTGCAAATGTGCAGGAGAACATGGCACAGTGACAAAACTGTTAGTGCATTCTTGCTGTTAATACACACATTCTGAAGAACTTGGAAAAAAATGTAGCAAAAATTGCTCAGTCAGTGACAATCTTGGCAGATTGGGTTAGTGCCCTGTATTTTACAACCCCAGGAGGTTAGTATTAGTTCATTCCTATGGCAATTAATACTAATCAATCACTTCCCGCTCTTTCTTCCCTTAGTGTATTTTTAAACCCACTAACTAGGATATGTAGCCTTGTAGAATCTCAATGATCATTTCCTTATCCCCTCTCTGCATTTTGTGCTGAGACGAATACTTTTAATTCTACTTTCCACAGCGCTTAGGCTATATTACCTTTTTAAAACCTTTCAGTTCAGCTGCTAAGCATGTAACAAAGACCTTCAGATTGATTTTAGTCGCACTAGTTCATGTTTTCAAAATACTACAAAGGCGTATTTTTCATAGGAGGAGAGTCCTGGAATGAATATGCTTCTCCAAGTGTGATATGAATGCCTCCGGTTCTTTTGTAAAATTTGCATTGAGGTTTCAGTCTCACATGCAAAGTGGCACCATACTGTCCTACAAACACAGGTTTGTTGTTAAAGAAGTTTGTTTCTTTTTTTTTTCTTTTTAATGCATTAAAATACAAGAACTTTTACTTTGTGTTTTAGTTCTGACACAAGGTAGTAGTAAGCACTAAAATGTTGTACTTCACAAGAATAATAGTGCTTTATTCACATAATTTCAGTGACCTTCTAGTGCAGACTTATCTATAGTTTCTACAAAACAGCAGAGATCATTTATATAAAGGAAGCTGTTTTTCCTACAGACCTTTACTTTTTGTGTCAAGTATACCAGGGGTACACTTGAAGTAATAACTTATCTTATAACCAGTGCTGATAAACTCATGTGAAACACGACTACAAAATGACAGACTAACAGGAGTTAAGACAGGGAAGAATTTCATTCACTTTCAAAATAGTGGAACATCTATTCAGGTTTGAAGTACATTTGCAAATCAAACTGAATCCAGTGGGATTTCTGGTCAGCCACCATTTCTTCAGTTCATTATTTATCATGTGTAGTTCAGTAGCATCTGGAGGCCTTGCTCTACAGGGGACTGTACACACACTCAGGGAAAATGTGATCTCTCCCATAAAACAACGTTTCGATATAACATGAAGTGAATTAGTAACATCCCATGGAAGTATTGCTTTAAATGCAAGAGAATTCATTTAAGGTGTAAAAGGTTATGTTCCTTATTAGCATATTCTATTTGGTCAAATGACTACTTCGTACAGAAACACATGCATACAACTATTTCCCTTTCACCAATAACTTACAAAGCTGAACTAATAATGAATGCACAGATATGAAAAATAGAATTAAAACAGAAGGACCTGAACTGAACACTGTCTAACATTAACCTCGTATACTTTGTGTCTCTGTAATGCCTCTGCAAAGTGTTAATTCATATGAAATTTGCCAATGCAAAATAAATGAAGAAAGTAGAAAAGGACAAAGGTGAGAGTGTGCAGGAAAAAATAAAAAGCAAAATACATTTCTGAGGGATACTAACTGTCCATTTTAGTGAATATGGAAACTCTGGTACTGTTTAGTATGAAGAATACAAAATCAATTTTTTGTAAGCAAGTGAAATGTGGATGCTAAAAGTGTGGAAGAGTTTGGGAATCCAACTGAAAAAAGGTATCTTCAATACCAGATGAGACCCTAGAACTTGAGCACTTTCATTTATGTCAAACAGCAATTTTCCCTCTGTAAAGGAAAAAAAAATAAACAGGCCAAGCTGATCTATCCCTGACCTAATTTTGCATTTAAACCACCAGAAATTTTTAGAACCCCAAATTCTAATCTGGCCTAAGGATGTTTTCAGCTTACATCTCCTGTTACCCTTTTTGCCTGCCTTGATTTTGCAGCTGTCTCCTGCTCATGTTCTTCAAACTTTCTAAGAGCCGTATATATTGCCTTTGGCAAATAATGAGCCTCCTTAAATCCAGAACCAATGATGTACCATGAACAGCCTAATTGAAGTGCCAAAGAAAATCACAACAGCCACTGGCCAAAAGCGTATCATAACCCTGACCCCTGTTCAGGAAGGTGCCCAATTCAAAATAGCTTCTATCTTTGTCCAGCTTCTTCACTGTGAAGTTTGTGGCACAGCCATGTTTTCTAATATTGAGACCTACTCAGCCAAAAAACGTCTGAAGTTTACTGCAAATAACACATGAAAGAAGGCAGCATGACATGCTAGCTGACATTAAGGGTTTCCTCTGAATTTGGATTACTCAGTGGATTAATTTAATCTGACATACCCTGGCAGGTTTTGGAGAATGCCACACTTGTATCCAAACCTGTGATAAAAAATTAAATGCTACGCCTTGTTTCTGAATCACAGAGGTAATAAAGTCCACTTTGAAATATGCTTGTTTCTGATTTAAAATAAGTGTATCTGGTATTTTACAATATATCCCTCTTGTAACTACAACATGGGAATAAACAGATATTTCATTTTAAGCAGGCATCTATTTATGCAGCAGAAGACTACTCTGTGTACGTATCTATGAAAAGCTTTTGTCTATGCACTGCAAAAAATCCAAGACTCTCTTACCTGCAGGTTTGCACATGCTGGTGAATCGCTGTGACTGGGAATTTCATTGTTGGTGGTCTCTGAACCTGTGTTTTTAAGTCTGGAAGCTGTTGTAGTTGTGGCTGTAGTGGTCTGTACTGGTAAGATTGGCTGCCACACATTCACATCTGTACCATTGCCAAAGGCCTGAATTGCATTTTCTGTAAAAATAAATACAGGCAATTTTCCACTTCTAAACAAATAGCAGAAAACAGAACTGACTTTCTAATCGTCACCATCATTATTATTATTATTCCATTAAAAATGTTTATTTACAGAAACTCATTTTCTATGCTAAAAACCGTGCCTTAATTTATAATGTAGCAGAAACATGAACGAAGAGTACGGGGTCACACAATTATCTGGTGCAGCCTCTTTGTAATGTTCCCAGTAATTCTTGACAGGAGCTCTCTTATTGTGATCATATTTGTTACCGTCCAAAAGCCTCAAAACTTGACTTTCAAGATTTAAAATACAGTTTGAATAATACATCCTAATTCAGGCAGGTTATGTTACGCAACAAACTAAAAACAGGGCAGGCAAAATATTACTTTGTTTCTACAGCTTGTTGTACTAAAACTAATATGCCTATAACTACAAAATGGTTTAACTAAGACAATCTTTTCCTTACAGTTTTCAATCAAAATCTGCATAAATAGGAGAGGAACCATGCTTAAACTAAAACTTTAGAATATAAAAGTTAAAAAGCTTATCACAGTTTCATGGGATTAAAGAGTGTGTTTATGGCAAGAGTAAATTGGTTGGGGTTTTTTATAAACAAACAAAAAAGCAGTTTTTAATCAGGTCTTTGGGGATTCAACATGGATTTAGGGATTTCTCATTTCAAATTCTTTGTACAAGAAATCAAACAATTTCACTGGGGACTAATATGTGGAAGTCATTAATACTTCCTTCTCAGTGGTGTTCCTTGCCTTATAAAATAATTTACATTTAATTCTCATCTGAGAAAGATCTATATTATTCTGATATTAGTTCTTAGAAATGCAACATGCAAAGAGAAGAATTTGTAAAAGGATCTGCAGTCAGCTGGGTTGATGGAGACAAAGTGGAAAGACAGGAATGGTATTTTTCTTGCTTTTACCTGAATAAGGCTATATATAATGCAGTATTTCCCTATTATTTGCTACATTAACAGTAAGTCTTTTCTTCCATTCTTGCAAGAAGAATCACAGAAATACATACAATCCTTACAGTTTTCTAAGTAAAAATGGTCTTACAATTAGTCTTCTTTAATTATTTCATACAATCATACTTGATGATCCTAATGAGTCCCTTCCAATTTGAGATTCTATGATAGAATCATAGAATGGTTTGGGTTGGAAGGGACCTTTAAAGGCCATCTAGTCCAACCCCCCTGCAGTAAGCAGGGACATCTTCAATTAGAGCAGGTTGCTCAGAGACCTGTCCAACCTGACCTGGAATTTTCCAGGGATGGGGCTTCTACCACTCTCTCAGCAACATGTGACAGTGTTTTGCCACCCAAAGTTTAAAAAATAAAAAAAAGTCTTCCTTATATCTAGTCCAAGTTTACCCTCTTTTAGTTTAAAACCATTTCCCCTTGACCTGTCGCAACAGGCCCTGCTAAAAAGATTGTTCCCATCTTTCTTATAAGCCCTCTACTGAAAGGTCACAATAAGGTCTTCCTGGAGGCTTCTTTAAGACTAAACAGCCCCAAATTTCTCAGCCTTTCCCCACAGGAGAGGTGTTCCAGCCCTCCTCATATTGTCATAATGTTTCAATAAATTATATTTAAAAGATGTATTTCATATAAAATTTTAATCTACATTTCAAAAAATGTAACTGTAAGGAGGTGCTTCAAGGTGCTTCTAACCGCTCTAGTAAAGGTCCTTTCAATTATTTTGTATTAACTAACTCACTGTTGTATGCTTTTCCTCTCACTTCCCAATTCTTTTTACTGCAGTATAAGGTAGGCGTGAAGAAATCCTTTGAACAGATAGGTAGATAACCCATTCAGTTCAGTAGGAATTCTAGAGTATGTAAATGAATGTCAGGGCATTTACTTTCACAATAGCTAAAATAGAGTGGATTTCCAGAATTTAGGATTGGACAAACCATAACTGGAGAGGTAGTGATCAGGATGACTGTAATATTACCAATAAACTAACATCGTCCAACAAAGAGGATGAAAGTATAAACAAGGTAACGCATAACCCCAAATTTTATGATGTAATATATTTTATTTGATGCCTATTAACTTGGATTTTTGGCTTTTTAGAGCTTTTAAGCTTGGGTCAGTTTCACAGTTCTGATATAAAGCTGTATTCTGCAGTACAATGCTGAGATAAAGAAACACTTTGTCTAATATACATAAAAAGAAAACAATGTAATGTTTACCTTTATGAGGACTAATTATTAAAACCGCCTGGAATTTTCATACCCAGGTTTCGAAATCAAAACTTCCACTCTGTTTTCAACTGAACACCTGTTGCAAAAGGCTTTTCAACTCTAGAGTGGAATTTCTGGGCAAGTGCACAGAGAAGTATAAGAAAGACCAGGATTTCAGGTGTGTATGTGGGACATGGTAAACTCAGCTTCATATCCCAGCTCCACATCAGGCACAGGTAGAATATGACCCTGGTTCTCCTGCCTTCTCAGTGCCCTATCCCTCAGGGCACAGTCTCAAGACATTTCCACTTCACATAAATAAACAAATGGATTTTGGAATGAATTTTTAAGTTTGGTTTTCCACATCTTCCATAAATGCCCCAAATCACTGGTTTATTTTCCAGCTTGAAGGGGAAGTATACTTTAGCAAAACAGACTAGCAAGGAATTCCTAGTTTCATCCCATTGTGGAAAAGTGATTTTTATTTTGTCTAAAAAAAAGTGGGAGGGCTATTAATCTCATCCAATAAGCAAATTACATTTTCCCTAGGCACTGGAAGGCCCATTAATGAAAAGAACAATTTAAAAAAAATAATTGGAATTTTTCCCACCCTCTGTGAGACAAAAAACTTTGTATTAAACCAGAAACATCCTTAATTTCTTCATGAAGAAGACATCTTTTAAAGCTAGGATGGCTATAATTTGTCTCACAGTACCCTCTAATGTCTTTGATTTGTCTTCATTAACGCTTTTATACTGATAGCAAAAGAAAGGAGAAGGGATCACTCTGTCTTTATGTTCTAAAAGGAACCTGTAACATTCTAGCAATTAATACATTCACAAATAGAATAGAAGAATAGAATCTGACTTATTACAATATATATAAATGTCATCCCCATTAGGTCTGAAGAATGTTTGATGATATACTTTTAATTTTTACTCAGTCATAGTCTGAATTGTTTCCTGTTTTTTTTGTTTGCTTGATGATCTTGAGTAATTGATTAATTCTTCCAAATCTTAATAAATAAGTGTATCAAATAGCAACTGAAGTCACTTTTCGTATGCAAAGCTCCCCATGTCTTTCCAAAAATGCTGCTCATTGAGGAGCCACCAATGCAGATTTTCAGGCCCTATAGTAAAACACAGACTGAACACCACATTAGCATTAGCTCAAGTATCAGGGCTGGGTGGGATGGTCTGGATCATTGAGTTAATTCGCTGTTTTTGAAAAAAGCAACAATGTATGCTGCTTTTCATAAACTGATGAAATATGACTTTTAAAACTGGTAAGAATTTTTTACCCTCAGAACTCCCGCAGGAAGCCTATTTCTTAACTTTAGTCTGACAGTTAAAAAATTTCTGATTTCGAGCCTAAATATGTATGGTCAATATTTCCATTTTTGATCTTGTGCCAACACTGTCCTCTAGGTTAATTTCCCCCCCCCCCTCCCTGGGCTTGCCCCTCTAACATAATTTCAGAGGACAATCACGTATCCTTTCAACTTCTGTTCTGCTAGGCTAGGGAAGCCAAGCTCTTTTGGTCTCCTCATTTATGTGAAATTAAAACTCTGATGCACAGTCCATATCATCCAATTATGCTGCTCCAGGCAGACAGGAAATTTGAAAAGAGAACCTGCCAAAATCGACTCCACTGAACCATTCTGAAATCTGTAATAGTCCCTAATTTGGAAGTGAGTCTGACTGAAAAAAAAAAAAAATCAATAATTTAACAAAATCTTTACAATAGGTACCATCCAGACTTCTGTTAAAACCAGGCATCTGAGATCAAGTAGCCTAAGAAACCTGTAGCTTGGCTATAATTTGCAATAACAATCCAATTTATACTTACCTACAGCAAATCCTTCATATCATAAACTACGTTTCTTTTTTTATATGAAGTTCTTAAATTATACAGAAGCCCCTCAGGTGTTACAATTTTTATGCACAGATGCTGCCTGACTGTTAAGGTCTGAATATGATCTGTGATGTAAACATATTTCTATAGGGTACAACTTTGTTATTTGAGTTTTTTTTCCAAAAGCTTCTCATGTTTGCAATCTTGTCCATAAACCATACTATCAGACATATTTGCTCACTAGTTAAATATTTACCCCTAGAGAAGAACCATGCTTACAAAGTCAAAGAGATGTCCTTGATGTATTATAACATACTTAAACAGTAAAGAAATTTGAAGAAAACATGCTAAACCACATTTAAGACATGTAATTTCATACTCACTAAGGCATGTATTATCCTGGAAGAAATTCAGAAATTTCAGGCATTCATCTATGTCGTTACCACTGTTGCTGCAGTCACACCACGGGGCAACACTGAGACTATTTGAGTCTATGTAGTTTGGTGTCATCACTGTGCCTATTAAAAAAGAGTGAAGTACAGTATGGTGAGCAACTTTTGTACTGAAATATTCTTTCCATACTAAGAAGATAGCAAACAGCACTTGGTCAGTCATGTATTTGGAGACAGATTCACAATGAAGACCCATGGCACGGCTCTAACTTCAGACTTAACAGTTCCTGGCTCTCTTTGCCCTTTGACACTTAGATCCGTGTTGTACTTCATACCCTTGGTTATTTGACTGCAACCACTTTAGGTACTGTAAAATGAGTCACACCGTACAGATGCTTCCCTCCCTCCAGAAAGGTTTATATTGCATTCCTGCAGAGAGCTGCATCAGCAGAACTGACAAGTGGAAAACTGGCACAGGAGAGGGATAGATTGGGAGAAGGTGGGAACCTCTTAAAAGGGCTCTGCTGCCAAATCAGACATCAGTGGACCTGTGTCCTTATAGTTGCTCTCTAAATATCCAGTTTTCCTTTCCATCTTATGCTTTTTGTCATTTTTGTTCTAGCTGCAAATAAATGGCTGTAACTAGAGACCCAGATCTGAGCTTCCTCCTTAAATCTGTAGCCAGCCTGAAAAAACATTTCAGAAACACATGAGCAAAGAGAATGCTAGTCATGCTGAAAGGAGCCCTAATACGTCTTGGAGGAGCATTAACCCCATGGTGCTTGTTAGGGATCTGCCAACAGAGTGGGTTATGGCGATGAACAAAGCAAAACCATAACCAGCATACTAAAATGGTACAGTAGCTTATTTGCAGGTAAGAAATTATTACTAATCTTGCTGTGTCACTACTTTTTCAGTACAATGATTCTTTCCTAAACATTGTCAACAACTTGAAACCACAGGTTCATTTTAACTCTCTTACAAATTCTTGGGTAAATGTTCTCTCATTTATGTGTCAACTCAAGGATACCAAGAATGAAAAGAAACCAAGGAATGTGATCGGTGTCCTAAAAGATACACAGCAACTGTTCAACATTCATCTAAATCAGAAAAGTGTTATATGACTAGCACTTCAGTCAAACAAGTACTTTCACTGAAGGCATCTCCCCAGTAGCTCAGAGGTGTCAAATTTCTCTAAGGATTGAGAAGTTTGAACCTTTATTTTATTTGTCTGACCAAACAGGAAACATTAGATGAAAAGGGGCAGGTATTCCACACTTGTACTAATGAAAGCTGCTTCAGGAAACTTGTTCCTCACCTAGTAACCTACAATTCTAGGACAGCCTAGAGGAAATCATGAGGAAATGTGATCACATCTCCTCAAAACTGATATCAAAGCAGTCATTAAGAAGATAGAATAGATGAAGGATAAATATTAGAGACCCAGATTGTACACTAGCAGAAAAAATTTGGTCCATAGGTCCAAGCATTTGCAACACCACACAGGGAAGGGCTATTAAACATCAAGCTAAAAAAAGGAACATTAGAAATAACACAAATCACAGAACAATGTCAAATAGCCTTTCAGTCACCAAGCAGCTCTGGGAACTGAACAAACTGCTTCATACACGACATGGGAGATAAAGGAAACAGGTATTAAGGGCTAGCCTGAGAAAAGCAGTAATGTATGTGAAATGAATGCAGTCACACTGCCAAACTCACAAAAAGCATCTTTTGTTGTGTTTTGGGATGTTCTTAAATTAGAATGCAATCCCATACCTTTATCTACTTCCAGCTTTTAACAGATAGTTGCAGTAATAATTGCTCAAATTCTACGTAAGATCAGCACATAAGTAAATTGTACAGTTCAAAATCTATAAAATGGAGGTAGAGAATTTAGTAAATTAGGCAAGTATCATTTGCACCATTAATGAAAACTTGACAGTGGATAAATAAGAAGAGGAATGATGTTAAATTAAAATATCTGTCCATTTTCCATTTGATGTTTCAGTGCACTATTTCAACCATATGACATGATTTGAAAAGAAGTTGGAGAAAATGAAAACCAAGGGAATTTTGCAAATGGAAAGAAAAGAGTAGGCTTCAAAATAACTTAAAAAAAAAAACAAACCCCGAAAAGCTAAGTAGCAAATGCTTAGCGAAGGGTTAAAAAACCAGAATAGTACTAAGGAAATTAATAAGGTCACTGAGGTAAGCCTTTCTTATCAGAAAGTGTTAAGAAGGTAATTAAAATGGGTCAAGACAGGGGCTAAATGTGTAACAGATACTAAGGTCCGATTAAGGTTGATGAATACAGACAGGAGAGGAATGTGTATACACAGCACACAAACTGTACATCCAGCAAAACCAGAGTGGCTGAAAGAGCAGCTAGTAGAAAATCAGTCTGTCATTTAAACCTGGGGGCAGATGAGAACCCAAGCAGATTATATGCTTCGTTTCCTGGGGTGGATTTCCTTTTTTCCCTGCAATGTGTGTGCCTTTCCCTTCCCCACCCCCACTAGCTGGCATCTTGGCAATTCTGCTGAAGGACACTAATGGATCAGAGAATCCATGGTAGTTGGCAATAAAATAGAACGTGCTTGGTTTGCTGGGCATTATGTATCAAGCAGTTCTGTGAATGGTCTCAATACCAGTAGGCAGCCAGGTCTCCCTATTTCAGACAAAAGCAGAACTGACCTGAACACAGCCAAGAGGTTGCTCAAATTAGAGTCAATTAAGAATGAGGACATGAATGGTGACTCCAGGAGGAGGGGCATGTGATAGAAGTTTCTTTGGCCTAAAGCAATTCTAGCTTATCCACAGAAACTCTCATAGAATTCCTGAGAAACCCAGGGAAATTAGAATTTACTGGATACAGGGAAAACGTATCAGAAAATGAATGCTAAAGCAGATCTTGAAGTCAGCAGTTAGAGCAATACTTTACTGATGTGGGAGTGCAGATGGCTTAACTAGGCTGTAACCAAAGCACTGAATCTCAAACATTACTATCTCCAGTCATACTACATTTACTAATTTTTATACTTTTCCTATTTTTAATAAAAAGTATTAATTATCCCAATTACTACAAGGAGCCTACAGTGAAGAATTAAGATTTTCAAAAATCCTATAAAATGTACCTATCTTTAAAATTAAATATATAAAACCCTGATGCAAAACTTAAAGCACACTATATAGATTGCTCTCCATTTACCTGGTAAAGCATGTCATAGAAAAACTATGTCTGACTCTATTTCCACTGAAGTCATTCATTTCGGGGGGGGATTTCGCTAATTTCGGTGAAGTTAAGTCTCATTTACATCACTGTATGTGACAGCAGCATCACATCCACTGTACCTTCTGTAGAGAATCCTCAATTTCCTGAACAAACTCTATGGAGGTGTAATTTTTGCTACATTTAATGAAATGGCTAAATGAAACGGCATTTTATTTTAATGAACAATATTTTATCTTAATTAAAATACCCGGAGATCCTGAAGCTCTGATGAATGAATGGATCTGTAACAGCTTCTAATCCCAGTCTATCTATCTACCTATCTCTTCTTCCTGCGTTTTATAGATATATTAAGCAGGCATTTGGAAGATTGTACCTCTGATTTCTATCTCAGCATCTTACAAATTTGATAGTCCTCACATAATTTACTCCACTTTTACAACAGCTTGATATCAGAAGTAGGAATTCACTGCTTCAGTACATGAAAGCTTTGGCTTAGTAATTTTCTTGGTTTTTGTCAGAATTACTACCAAGAAGTAAAAACTAAAAACTCTTGCTAACACTAATCAGTTTCTATGTTTCTGCATGTGTCTACGGGCCGGTGGGAAGGAAGAAAAATGTTTATTTTTCCCTTTGAAAATTACATCTCCTTTTGATTTCAACTCCTTAGGGATCCTTTCCACATTTTTGATGTGTGAGAGTGTTCTGCAGCACAGTCATCCACAGTAACACAAAACCACCTGATCAGGAACTAGGTCATCCTTGGGGTTAAACTGAAAAATGGATCCAACAAAACTGTCAGCAAAATTCACTAGGACCAACAAAAAATTCTTGACAGCTCTTAACCAGAAGTATATATTTGCAACAGTTACTCTTTGCCAGCAGCTAAACTTCTTAATCTCATTGACTAGATCAGATTTCAAGGCTATTCAATTCTTTGTTTTAGAGTCAAATGACATTCTATCGTAACTGTTCTTTGCATACTGTTTTCATCTCTTGTAGTTGTAGAACCATATCCTTTGAAACCATCACATCTATTTTGCCAGTTGCCACACAGACTTACCTCACTTGCTAGCTGCTAAAGTTATAAGAATGATAACAATAAGCCAGTGAATATAGCCTTCAGTCATTTCTTCAGCAAACCTAACCTATTTTAGAAATATTTTATTTTGGATATTATCTCCAAAGACATTTATTTAACAGTAGGATCTGCTTCAGGGCCTCAGCTGGGACTTTCACACCCAGCAGAAGGGGATATTACTGCATCGCAGCAGGTGCAGGCTGTATGCTTAAAAACATCTTATCTGGTGGCCTTTAAAATTTGTTTGTTTCAGAGTTTTGACATTCACTTATTCTTTCTTACCCAAACATGGTATTTCTACCAGTTCACCCTCCTGAGATGATCTCTCTCTTTCAGGAATCAAATACTGTGTGTGGTATATGTAATCTGGCTTGCATAAAGGCATCCTTCTGCCTGTTGATAGGAAGATGACGGCAACCAAAATTCATTACGTTGGAGAGGAAAGAGGATTTCAGAAGGTAAGTTTGGTCTCAGTTCACCTCCATTGACAGACACCTCTGAAAACATTCAGAGTGGACAGAACAACATCATGGAAAGAATAGTAGCTGGAAGTGAAACAAGGCTGGTCTGGTCTATTGTCTCATTCCTCAAATGTCTTGCAAGCTTTTCCCAAAGACCAAGATGTATTTATGCAACCTTGTGATGACAGCTGCAACATCAACCAAGCTGCAGTTCACTTGTTCTTTTTAACTTCCTACTTCACAGTCCTGTCCAAATTCAATCACTTTAATAAGGTTCACTTTGTAAGCTTGATTTTATTTCAACTTTAAGCACCTTTCCCTCATTATCTTCTATCCTTAATTTCCTTGCAATATCCTGATTTATCCCCGGAACCTCTATAGGGTAAAACAGGGCCAATACACTTTGGTGGAGAATTTTATGTAGTATCATATTGTACAGTATTACAGTCCACAGTTTTTATTTTATGTGGGCCATCAAAATATAGTTTGAGTGTTTCTCTTAGACTGAGCAAGCCCCCACCCTTCCCTGCTTTCTTACCAATAAGCCCCGAGTAAGCAAGGAGGCAGTCAGCATAGTTCTCCTTCAGACAGCTACTAACAGACCGTGACTCAGGCTGGCAGTTGGTGAAGAAATCTGCAAGGCGAGATCTGCAACATGAAGAAAAAAGTGTATCTTTAAAAATCAAGCCTGCAGGCATTCTTACCTTTTACACTCTTTTCATTTTTGGACAAGGCTTAATATTCTTTTAACTTAAATGTATATTTCTCTTTCCAGAATCCATTTTGAAGTCAGAACAAAAAAGTGTAAGAAAACAGTAAAAAGGGACAGAACAACAGGGAAATGCCTGCCCTTTACTAAAAGAAATGCTCTCCATTTTCATGCCAAAAAAAAGACAAAGAGCGATTTTATCACATGAGCAGTCATTTTGCCTGGATCTGAACTCTGACTGGAATCTGTTATTCTACAGATTGAGGACACAGTTTCTTCTGTTTCACTGAGTACACAAACTGTATGTTTGTGCTCACAGAGTCCTCTTACTACATGACTTGAAGCAGAATCTGTTTTGGTACTGCCCTGAGTTTCCAGGGAATGGGCTTACCCCTGCTCTGAACTGGCCGCCAACTGGCTGAACTGGGGTAGCAGGCAGATCTAGATGGCATGGTCTCCACAGCCCCCCAAGAGCCATGGTACCGAGAATCTATTTGTTCCTGTAAAAATGTGCATTTATCCACAGTCTACCGTATTGAGCCCAAGGCAGAGAAGCGAATGTGTGCTCTGCATCAATTTCTGCTGCTGAATAGCCATATTATCTTTACTTACCTCAGTTACTCCATGTCCAAGATGGGGAAAGCACTACTTACTTATAGAAAGGGTGTTAAGACTAGGAGTGAAGCTGTATTGCAATTAACAGACTACTATTACACTGGAAAAAAAAGAAAAAAAAAAGACCCAACTAGCAGCCAGGAACTCTTCTGGTTATTTGCACTTAACGGCCACATAATGGTGCCATTCAGGTCTGTAAAATTTGAGATGCATCACTGAGGGTGGGTCAAGGTCCCTCATCCTACAGCCACTCTCCTGTCCATCTTGGCCTGCTCTCCAGCTCCACTAGTGCTTTCACTTAGACTTGTAAACTTGCAGCAGGGACTTCTGTTTATTTACTTGGAGCAGGGACTTCTGTTTATTTATAAAGTGTCATTTAGACCTTTATCTCAAAAAGATTATTTAACCTCCCTACTCCAAGGTTCTCTTCTGTGAAAAAGGGATGATTTTTTTTTTTTTTTTGCATATACCAACTCACAGTGATGTTTCAGGATCAGGTGCTTAATCTTTGCAAAACTGTCTCAAGATCAGGCTAGTATAATCTACAGGTTCTCAGCACTGCTCTAGCATTATGCAGATTTGCAATATAACGGCTCTTTTTTAGTTTTGCAAAGAAAACACAAAAGTAAGCAGAAACAAGTGATTTGCAAGTGATTTACTTTATTTGTTTACATGCTCCAGAGACTAATTATCTTTGTTTGCTTTATTGTTTTACTTATCTCAGAATGGGATTGGATGTACATCATTAATTGGCCTGAAAGTAGTGATGGGCAAACTTCAAAAGGTTCATAGGCTTAGTTTGAGAAAGCATCCTATAAATAGACTGTATGCAAACTGTACCTGTATTTATCTGAGCTATTCTCATGACCTCTTTTTAGTTCCATTCCTCTCTAACTGTACTTACACCAGCAAATCCATGGTTGCCTTCAAACCACAGTCAACAGTAAGGTTTTCACTCCCTCCCTTCCCTTATTTAGCCATTTAACCTTGAGATGTACATCTATACACTGTTGCCTTTAATAGCTTTAAAAAGTCAAGCTTTCTACTGATCCTTCAAGATGTCCTACATGTATACATAAATTTCTAAATTTCCATAAAATCTCTACTCTGCTGATGAGTGTGTACAGTACCTACCGAGGGACAGGCTGAGAAGAAATGGATTCCAAGGTATGGGAAGAGATAAATAGCAGCATGAAGAAAATCTGGGCAAGGAAACCCTATGCTACTGCAGCAATTCCTCTCCCCCCTCAGTAATTAAGACGGTGGCTCAGATCCAGCCTTCTGAGCAACTGTGAATAAAGTTGAGTGTTTGTAAGGTTTTTCAAATTCTACTAATACATGGATGAAGTCTGTTTCAGGACAGAAGAGAGCCCTGAACAGCTATCTAGTATGAAAAACTTTGCTATGGTATAAAGACCAAGCCTGCTGTATATGCAATATTTTTGCATTTCTAAACCAAAGTAGCTCCTTGGATTTAAATTTCATTACTTATGTGACCAACAACAAATCTTTCTGGAGCTGCAATTACACAAATAGCACCTTGATAATGCTGAAAACATTTCTTGCAATCATTTAATCATTCATGAATGTCCAGTTCTCCCTTAGATTCTTAGGTGCATTGGTCCAGAGGTCACTTAATACATTCCTCTTCTCTAAATGTTTTTAAGGACTGATAACTATGAAATAACACCAGTCATTTACTACCCAGCCTCCTTAAAGAATGTATTTGTCCTAAACCCTAAAGGAGGCTAAAAATTGCTCTGCTGATCCCTTTTGCATACAGCTTGATTTCTATGTTAATTTCTGAAGAATTTTTGTGGTCATAAAAGGTAATGATCCGACAAGGTTGCACATTTAAGTTTTCATAAGCCAAATATAGTTCAGATAGCTCTGTTCCAAGCATTACTGGACATCAACATGCACCTCCTCCCTAGTGAGTCATCCAAACTTCATACTATCAAAGTTCATACTCTCTTCTGAGCTGTTAACTGCACCTAATGTTTACGTGGATTCATTTCTACTGGAGATAAGTCAAGGCCAGCATAGAAAAACAGAGAGAGACCTCCATCTGCCATAAAATAACTCCATTATTTTCAGCACAGATCTGCTGATTAACGCTCACTGAAGTTACAGTCCCAAATATTTCCAGTAGACTGGCACTGATGAAAGTGTGCTCATCAGCAATACCGAAAGAGTGGTGCTGCTATTTATCCAGAAAAAGATAAATTAGCCTAATTAGAAACCACAGAATCATTTATCCTAAAGTTTCACATAGGATATTAAGAACTGTTTGGGTAAAAGAGACAATCCTTACAGGGATGCTGAAAAAAGAGCCATCAGATGATAGTGGTCTTACAAAAATACACATACTGTGTTAACTTAGTGTTCCTTCAACAGGAAGCAACTTGTAGGTAGTAACGTGGGCAAGTGTCTAACCCATGATTGAGCAGTTTGGTAATCTAGAGAACAAAGAGAGCTTTCAATGTGTGTGCCTTGAAGTGTGCACAATTTTATGTGTGCAATGTACATACATGTACATATTTGCTCGATGGCTAGATAGAGAGGCTGTGTTATATTGTACATTAACATGTAGCAGGACCACATTTAAAAGGAATGATTTCTTTTTTCTGTTGAAGAATCACAAATCCTATTCATGCACAGCAGCATTAATGATTTTTTCCTTTCCCTTGCATAAGAAATGAACTGAAGAGAACCACACAGAAATCTTCTTCCTAGGAATAAAAAGTAATAATTCTCTTTGTAGGGCAAAAACCCCACAAATTAAATGATTCCTACCTTAGCTCTGGAAAATCTCGTGAAAGCAAACTGCAGGTCTTCTGGAAAGCTTACTCTAAATGTTTTGTATACCACTAACTGGAAAAAAAAAAAAAAAAAAAGAATAATCCTATTGCAAATTCAAAGAAAATCTGCTCAAACAACAAACAGTCTTTCTGAGAAGAGTAAAAAATCCCAAACCTGCTATTCTCTAATGCTTTGCGTTAGCAGCAGTAAAATCATTTGTAACAGTTAAAATTACAAAGAAAACAAAGTTAATTTGTTTTCCTTTTGATAGTGGTTCTTTATATACTCAGCAGGATAAATCAAAACTTTCAAATTTTGCTTACAAATAAGCTTTGTTAATAGCAGTATTGTGTTTAATCTGCATATAATTTTTGAGGCAATTTAATTTCATATTAGCACAGCCTGTTGCATAGGCAACATTGATTAGGTTTTCCCTATTTTTTACTATCAAGGTTTTGTAAAAGTTCTTTGATGTTCTGAAGTTATCTTTGATATTTATCAGTTCTCCCCCTGTAAAGTTGGTCAACTCAGCTTCAGTACTGGTGCAATATTTAAAAGCAGGATATAAATGATGAAGTTACAGAAAATTTCTAAAACTGCCCTTTTAGTTTGGATCTGGTGTACATCATGACCTTTTAGAAAGGGCTCTAGGAACCAGACAAATGGATCCTCTCCACGAAGAATCCCTGTCGCTGGGCTCACAGGTGTTGATTTCCTTTACTTTTCTTTTTCTCGCTGGCTGTATGCATTTTCAGTTGCTGGTATCCAGAGGCTGAGCATTGAGAGAGAGAAATCTTCTCTCTTAGCCTTGCCTTTGTGAACTTCAGACCAAGAAAGACATAAATGTTGGCCTCCTGCTGACTGCACACACATATGCTGTGATGTCCAGGTGAGTGGCTACAACTACTTGCCCTGTTACCAACTGCAAGGAGTGATGGTCACCTCAATGATGTTAGGTGAAGTTTGGATGTGCTCACTGCAACCTCTCTTTACGTTGCTTCTTGTGTTTAGGTTCCTATTTATGGCTCGACAGCAGTAACATAAAGAGTATGTAAATGCCAAAGCTGAGCAACTGAGGTGACTACACTAATTAGTAAAGTTGTTCTAGCGTCTAGACAGCATTTGGCAGACATAGTATAGTCACGTTAGGGAAGTGCTGCATCAATATTCAAACCAGAAAGTATAAATCTGACACTGAAAAAATGCAGACTAAGTCAATGAATATGTGTCATAGTGATAAATGATGCCATTATAGGAAAAAAACCAAACAAGCCAAAATACTTGTTCTTTTGTGGGGGTCAAATGCAGTATCCTCCTCTGCTGCTACAAATAGCTCCCATGTAACTTGGTGATACGTCTGCTGGGATGCAATAGTGGCAAGAGGGGTTGGTATGTGGCCAAACTAATGACTTTGATGGTGAAGGAGCTGCTAATTTTCTCTGTTTCATAAACAACAGTGAGTGGGCAGCAAGAAAATGAGGCAAAGGCTACACAAGAAACTCTATCAACCAGTGAGCTGAAAAAAGCCTCAGTGCACCTCTATCACAAGAGATGACCCTCCCAGAACCTAGTAATACACCTTTGACCCATTTTTTTTTTCACTAGAAGACACTAGAGCTATGTAATACAAATACATATCATATATCCTAGGTTATGCACACACACTATTGAGCACCTGTGAGCAACTATAGATTCTGTCAATTTTTTTTAAATAGTGATTTTCACTTACATTTATTAAATAGCAACTCCATTATTTATTTTTTTTTCCAGCAAAAAGGTTAGTTTTTCTTTGGTTGCTACCCTCCTTCTCAAACAATGGCACTGTTTGGGCTCTGAGGGCACTAATGTCCCTGCCCTCCCCTGGGGCTTCCCCTGCCCACCCTATGGCCCAGGATCTCATACCAGCTCCTCCAGTCTCAAGTCCCTGTCCCAGCAATGCTGTAGGACCTCAGACTCCAACCTCCTGCAGCCCTAACCTGTCCAACCATGGGCCCCACTAAGCCAGGTCCATCCACAAGCTACTGTCCCAGCCCATCCCCAGGGAAATGTCAGATACCCAAGGGCAGCTCTTTGATGGGGTGGTGGGATGAGCCCAGACTGCAAGGTCCTGCCCTGCCTGTCCCAGGGGGATCCTGATAGACTGCAGGGAACCCTGGAATCCATACCGCACCTGGACACACAGCTCAGCATCTGTACCTTCTGGGAAATGGGAAGAAAGGGTAAAAATGCAAAGATCTGATGGCAGATCATTTGGCTCTCAAGACCTGAATATTGAAAGCAGTTTCTCTCTCATGAGCAGACCCAAATCTTTTGCAACATTGGCAAAAACCATTACAGGATCTTGGACACCAAATACCAGCTACTAACTGAAAGAAGCTGGTTTTTATCTGGTTTTGCTTCTGGTTTGTTATTTTAAATGACTGGCAGCCTAAGCCCATACAAGTATTTCAATTCTGGATTCAATTTATGTCTGAAAATTATACTGTTCAATCGGAAGTAAAATACAGACAACTCCCAATTACATACAGGCAGCTTATTTGGATTGTGGAATAACTGGATACAGAAACAGCCAGAGATCACACAAGATTCATTCAGATGCCTCTTAGCATCACAAATGCTTGCTCAGAGCATAAGGCACAAGACACGACAGTCCCCCAAAGTTGCTTCCTCTAGCTAAGCACCCATACTCGACCCCAACTGTCTACCTGTGTGTACCATGTTCCCAACCATATCCGCTAGTATGGATGTTACCCAGGCTTTTTGTTCACCAGGGGCTTTCAAGACACCTAGTACCCCAAATAATGGAGAGCTAACTGTTAGAAATTCAGTCATGCAAAATGGAAAATATTGCCATTTGTGAATATCTCTATTTTTTAAATTAACAGTAAAAACATTCTTTCTATTTTTCTACTAACAAACTTCATTTTTCTGAGTAACAAGTGCTCTATTTAAACATACCTCATACCCATGTTCTTTTACTGTATTTTATGGAAAGCAAAACAAAGTTATATACCATTTTCTGTTAACATTATCCTTTCCCCTTGCTCACGTCATCTGCTAGAGACCTGTTAGATCTTTCTACATGGTGTCTGCTACAGAAAATCAAAGGAATTTAACAAAACACTAATCTCATAGTTCATCAATGTTAGTTAAATGTTCTAAGTGACCCGAGATCATGCATGAGAGTAATTTTAATTTAATATATTGGGTCTCTGTTGGGTTTTAAGGAAAACTACTAAGCTCAAATGTGATTCTTAACAAGTATGATTTATCTGTAATTGGGTAAAATAAATATTTCTATACTACTGAACTTTTGTGCAATAAAACCAATTTTGAAAATACAGTGCCAATCCTGAGCACAAGGTAATGCAATAAAGAATTAGAGCACTGATTCTTAGATGCAGTGACACAAACCAGAATTTTCTCCTTCTGTCTGAAAAAAAATTACCTCACATCATTTTTTAGAGGTCTGTTTGAAAGAACATCTGGAAAGCATTCCACAGGAAATCAAACCTATATTAAATATGTTTTGTGGGGCTCTGTTTCCTTGTATTGACTCTAAGCATGCATAATGTGTTTCTGTCTTCTCAGCTGCAAAGAAAACACTTCTCTGAGAATCTTCTTCAGAATGATGGGCTGAACTGTCAGTCTGTGATTTCCATCAGAGGATGCTGGTAAGATTTCTGTTTAGTCTACCTGTTTCTGTACTAAAGCTCTCCAGTAACAGGAACAAATCCACTAGCTACTTTCCAAGTACTGTGAATTTGTATATTTTCATTTTATTTCATTTCCTTATGCTGCTTAATTTGAAGCTTCTAAATTTAAATGACTGTCACGTTTAAAGATGTCCAAGCCTTAGAGTGTCTCTTGGTAGCGTGTTACTCAGGAAAGAACTCGTGCATTAGACAGACAGTTGTTCTCACTTCATTAGCTGAGCAGACAAGAGTGTCTTTGAATTACAGGCTGGAAACCTAAGAAAATCATTGTCACTCTCAAAAGCAAGCAAAGAAATTAGTGCCACTGCGAGTCCTTGAGTGTACCACTGGATGCTTAGGTGTTTATTAACAACTACATTGTGAGTGCACACGGAAAGGGTGTCGTTCTAAGTATCTGAGAAAGACGTCTGTGACAGTAATATTGTCTGTAACCACTTGATTAAACTATAATTGAATATTATTGGCTCGAGCATGAAACTATTGCGGAGTTTGGAGACAGAAAATAATGCAAAAATTTCAATACAAGATCTCCCTTTATGAGAAACGTTTCTATTAGCAGATGCACTGGATCATCATGTTTCCTAAGGTAATGTAGGGATGATTTTGCATAGGAAAATCCCTCAGTGGCACTGTGGTATGTGTGGTGGCATTCCTAAAGGGAACAGCTTCCTGTCCCCTGGTCAGAGACCTGGCCTAAGAAAAGGTGCCTAGTGGGTCTTTCTACTCAATCGTTCAGGGTCTACAGACAGCCAGCATAGCTGAAACTCATCTAAAAGCTACTCCAAAAACTCTTTTACTTCAGCAGTAAGACAACAAATATGAAATCAGAACTATAGCTGATAGAAGCAGATTAGTCTCTGTTACATTAACCATTTTTTTTCCACGTGCAAAAAAACGCCCAACAAACAGCAGGTCATAACAAGCCAATACAGCACTGAACTTACGGAATATGTGTTAGTTGCTTTTAGAAGATAGATGTATATATAATGCTAGTACAGAAGGCACTGATTTGTAGTGTAAGACAGGGAAACAAACCATTTTTACCACTTAAGGATGACGTGGCTCTCTTAAGAGGGTTTTTTATCTCCACTGTCAAAAAAAGCTGAACATGGCCACTGAGGCTGAGAGCTGACAGCTTGTGATACATCCAGATGTTTACAGAAGTAGCTCTGAAAGACACTGTCCATTCTGAAGAATATTTTGGAATGCTGAATGATGGCCAGTTAGTGAGATGTACTTCCAGCATTTCACAATGCCCGATGAGAAAAGGGAGCATCGTAACTGAGAGGACAACTACTGTAAATTATGCTTGAATTGGAGCAAAAGAAAGTGAACTGAACATTGAAATGATACTGTCAAGTTTTAATTTAACAGAGGTCTTAGTCATATGTGCTTTATAATAGAAAAGCTTGCTGTAATGGTTTATAGTGTAAGCACAAACATGTGAATGTAAGGTCATCTATTAATAATCTTAGGCAAGGGCCACAGTCAGCTCTCACAGAAAATCTATATTCAACAATAAACACACACCAGAACACTTTTTCTGTGTCACTTGTTTTAAAGCCAGCAGATAATCAAAGCATAGGAAACAACCACCACTGCTGCTGAGAACTCTTTGCAGATACTGGTACATTTACATCTGGCTTCCACTTAAGAGTAGTTATGCCATCTGTAACATGGTAGTGCTTAAAACATAATGAAAGCAATGCAATTTCTATTCAGTAAACATTAAAATGCTAAAATTTGAAAGTTTGTATGTGGCTGCTGCTTGCTCTGTTGAGAAACAAAGTTTTATTTTTAGTTCCAGTGCTTACATTTTCTTGCAGCTATTTTAATAGATGAACTGCCACCAGAAATATTCTCTCACTGAGGCCTGATGTAGAATGATATAAATAACCTTTACAAAGTCCAGCATAATGGAATGGTAAAATCAGTTGACATTCTTTTAATTAGCACTGCTCGAAGATTTACCTACACAGAACAGGAATAACCAAATTCATGCCTGGAATAAATCCACTGAAGTCACTGATGTCAGAAGAAGCACACTGGGAATGGACTTGATATAATAGCTCTGTTACTCACATTAACCATACAGCAGCTTCTTGCCTGTAGCATATACATGGTTTGGGGTAAATGAGAAAACATTTCGATTTATTAAAGAAAAAGCTATTGTGTGATGTATGCACCTTTTTTTTTTTTTTCCCCAGAAACACCAAGTTAACCAAATATGACTGGGTGTACATTAAAAGGGATCAAAAATCTTTACTTTGCCTGATTTAACAGATTAGTGGGTGGAAACTACTCATGCAAACTGGTGGATGCTAAACTCCCACTCTCTACAAAAATCTCTCAACTAACAATTCAACAAATCAGTGGTAACAGTAGTCTTACTAGAACCCCACCCAGCAAAGCATTTAAGTGCTTGTTTATCTGTAAGAACATGAGTAGCTCCAAATTTAGATCTCTATTAAAGTTTAATGCCAAATCTAACTTTCCTGGATTTCAATATTTTTGACTAAACATTGGTGGAAGTGCTTCATTAAGATATGTAGTTAATCTTTCCCCCGTGATAAATGAACAAAACAGGTCACATTTGCCCTGCTGTAACCCCATTTCTGGCTGTAGTTTTCCTTCCTATATTATATTACATTACACAGGCAGTTCTCCTTTCTCACTTAGAATAACAAAACAAGTCTTTTCAGACAAAATGATACACAGACATGAAGGACCACATCTGGATGATACAAATGGTATGAAGTTCTTAGAACTAAAGTTTCTGATTACTAAAGAAACTAAAAGCTCTGATTACTTTAGCCCACTGGATCCTTTTGGCTAAAAAGAGACTGACACGGAAGGCACAGTATCTAAATACAGGCTATAAAATTCTAATAATTTGTATCTAAGTTTATTTTGTGATTGCTGTATGTTCACACACACATACAGTATTACCTCTTTCACTCTTTCAACCCCTTAGACAGGTAGTAACGAACATTCAGTGCCATGGTTTGTTCTTAAACTTAAAAATAATCAGAAAGGACTAGTAGGACTTCAGCCACACCAGGGATACTGCAAAGCTACACCATGCAAAACCGATGTCATCTGAATTAAACAGTTCTCACCATCTGTTTTAAGATAATGGGCACAATCGAATTACGCTGCCTTTTCATGTAGACTCGGATTCGGGAATCAGCAGAGGTTCTAGCTGACTGAAGGGATGCTACTTGGAGAGATTCAAGCTTGCCAGGCAAGGGACCTCTGTCTAAAGATACTGTCTAGTTACTGCTTCTTGGAGCATAAACCCCCTGTGCATGAGGCTCTCTTCATTGTTAAAGCACAAAGCTATGTGAAAATTGGGTGCAGGAATAAAGCTGAGCCATTTTTTCTAATTACTGTATTCTTCTGTCTTTGCTTCTTTCAGAGAAATGTCAGTCACCCAGCAAGCTTTTAATCTCCAAGACCCTCTTAAGCAGAACAGAGGAGTATAAATGAGGACTGGCGAAGCAGATCCTGGCACTGCAGAATGCGATCCATCTACACTTTAAAAGGGACAGAGCAGTCTTGTTTTGCTGGGTGTTCTGATTTTTGGATTCCAAAGGGACTTCTGAAGATGTTTTAAGGTGGAACTCCATGGTTCATTTGGAATCTTATTCAGAGGGAAGAAATTTAAAATTACCTTTGTTTATGGGTGGGGGAAGTAATACTGTATTTTACTCTGCTAACAAAATACATCAGTGTAATGAATCATGTACAATGACAAGAAGGGAAGAAAATAATACAATATTGCAGCATTTTCTGCCTTTACTTTGCCTTGGCTTGAAAGGGTTTTTTGCTTATTTTGCAGAGACTGCATTAATTTTTTTTTCCAGGCAAGTAATTCCCCACACACATATTCCACTAGACCTTTGCAGAGCACACCAACTTGAGTTCCACCTCCCCCCAGATGCCATTTTTTAAATTTTCTGAACTGTGATCATTCCTCATTATTAATTCAAATTAATTAATAACTGGGGTTTGTTTCACTTAAATAAATATGGTACCTCTAGCAATATATACATATATGCATACACTTACACAGACATATAAAAAACATTCTTCTTCAAATTCAGGCTATGCTTACAGATGTGAGGTGAACTTGTAGGCATGCTGCAGTATATGGGCCAAAAGGTAGCTTGAGATTTTTTCCTATCCCACTTGGGATTTTGCAGACACAGAAGCTTTCCTGATGTCATGCACAGAGAGAGCAGGGAGGATGTGCAGGTAGCCTGAGCCCAGGCTAAACCTATTACACTGTAGACATCCTACATCTAGTGCAGGGTGTCAGGCAGCACACAAGGTTTTTCACCCTCTACCCTGACTCAGTCTCCAAATATAAAATATAGGCATATCCTACACATCTCTAGAAATCAAGAGTGTCCGTTTTAATGTCCTCAACAGCATTAAAAAAAACTATGTTGTTTTGCATAGCCACAGCAAAACAATCATTTCAAGGAGCTGCCAGACAGCTTTGAGTGCCAAACTGATAAAAATACCCCAGGGGGTTGTAAATCCAGCTCTGTTACACAGAACGGTATAATGTTACTGTGTCCTTCATGAAAATATCCACCAAATGTCCTTTTAACAGATAAAAGCTAGAGCCAGTCTTAAGACTGAGCAGTCAGGCTTAGCAGCTGGCCAACTGAATTGTAACCAATACAGGCTCAGAAAGGGAGGTAGCACCTATGTTTTCCCCCTCATTTTCTGAATTACAGAAGATCACTGGACTGTGGCAGGATATCGAGGGAGGAAAAGAACAACATGCAGAGGAGTGAGTTAGGAAGGACTGTAAGTGGCCTTAACAGAGAGCATTCAAATGCATTGGAGAGGCAGTGAAAGTCAGTAATGACTGGGAAATGTGGAAACAGGAGATCAAAGGAGACTAAGCAAGGGGAAAAGGCATGAGTAAAAAGGAAGGGGGGAATGTGAGAAAAATGAAAGTTAAGTCTAAGGAATAGAAAATTTAAGGAAAAGTGCATATTTTTTTCTTCCCCTCTTCCCTCACCCACTACACAACCTTTTAGTGCACTCCTCCCTGCTACTTGTTAATGCTATAACTGCAGAAGGCTCCCTCCTAACACGAGGTGCTGGGCTCTGCCCCGCACCTCCTCCCCCCCTACACTGTAGTATAACAGAAAAAGCTGACCGCACATTTGTAACACCTCATCACAGGCTTCCTACAGTGTATAACCACCCTCTCCTCTGGCAAATCTCACTCATGAGGTTGTACAGTTTGCAGTCAGCAATGGTACATGTTGCAGGAACAGCTCAGAAGTCTTACCAGAGAAGCCACTTTTAGAAACAGGTATTGGTATAAAGGACTTGCAGATTTGCACATGCCTTCACCATGGCAAATTATCATTAAAAATATTCAACAGAATATAAAGATGAAGAATTTACCTCTTGGCAAGTTTCTTATGTTTTCAAGGAAACATAGCAAGCAGATGAGCTTTTGATCTAGTTTTTACTGTGTATGAACTCTTTTACGTACTGATGAAAATGTTTGCGTATCTTCGCACAGTGTTGTTATACCTGTAGAAGCAGATAGCTTTCATACGGAATTGAACGAGTGGTTGCAAAAAAACTAGGCAACAAAATTAAATGGATAGGATAGGTGACCAGAAAATGATCAAGAGGTAAGAACACACCAATGAAAGCAGGTTTATAAAGATTTAGCTCTCTGGATACATGGTGTGAAAAAACATATTTATTGTATTTTTAGGGAGATGACCCATATAGTATTGTAATAGTATTGTAAATACTGCGAAATGGGATAGTGGTAAAAATGATGCACACCGTCCTGCATTTACAGCAGAACAATATATTTAAGACACACCAATCAACTTTCTGAAGTTTAATTGGTGGTTGAAGTGATCAGAATAGGAGGTTCCTCCCAGGCTTGAGCTATTCCAGGACAAAAGCATTGGTGAAAACTTTTGACAGTATATTGAGTTTCCTTAGAAGCTTTGTTTATGTTCCTAACAAAATGGAACTCCCATGGCTTCATTTTCTTCTTCCTTTTTTCTTCTTTCTTTTTTTCCTTTCCTCCTTTCCTTTCCTTTCCTTTCCTTTCCT
>JAAGNO010012347.1:38696-51499 GCA_033439905.1 Ceryle rudis | reverse complement strand
CTTTCCTTTCCTTTCCTTTCCTTTCCTTTCCTTTCCTTTCCTTTCCTTTCCTTTCCTTTTTCCTTTCCTTTCCTTTCTCTTCTTTCATCTTTTCTTTTTCTTCTCTTTTTTTTTTTTCTTCCCTTCCCTTCCCTTTTCTTTTTATTTTTTTTTCTTTTCCTTTTCTTTTTTCTTTTCTCTTTTCTGTGAGCACTCGCAGGCATGCCTGAGCAACTCAAATCAATTTCAAAGCTGGATATGGACTAGGATACAAACAGAGGCAGCAGAAAAATGATAATGCAAGCCAACCATTCCGTACTCTGATGAAGGTGAAAAATTAGGACTGTAAATAAATTAGAACGTATTTGCATTTCCTGACATTTCTGGTCTCTTTTCTCTTGATCAAGAGTTTATGTTATATAACAGATAGATTAATGAATAAAAATAAGCAAAATGAACTACCATCTCAGTTAGTGGTACCTGCAGTTTGGCCACATTGCTTCCCTGCTCTTAACTCTGTTTAAAACAAGATTCGGTGATACATACGTCCAGGACAAAGTTTTTAAAGAGCACCCAAAACTAAATGTTTACATACTAGTTTGCACAGGCCCAGCTGATGTATTATAGAGAGTATGGGCAGATTCAAATCTTGCATTTCTGAGTAAGCAGCATTCATAAACCGCTTGCGAGTGTACTCTCAGAATCGCTTTACAAATGTCCCCTTGTCTTAACTAGTGTTAAGAAGATGCTTTAATAGATAAAATAGGCACGCAAATAATAGTTTCTAAATTACTCAGGTTTCACAGTAGGCAGGACATATTCTCAAATTATTCTCCCATTTAGATACTCTTTCTGATATCAAAATTAAATAGAAGTTATCAGAGCTAGCATTATATGCCTACTGACTACTGCTTTTAATCATTCTAAACATATCTCGAATTACTATGTCGACTGATATTTATCAGTGCCAATACTTTCAACAGCAGGGAGGAGATCTCCCCTTCCCTTCCTCCCCTGCCCAAGTCCTTGCTTTCTTGCAGGACAAGGGGAACAAATCACATCAACTCCCTCTAAGTGCACAACGAGTCATAGAAACAAAATGTCTTTTGCCATATTATGGATAGTCTGGAATAGCTCTGCTGATGATTCCTCCTCTTCTTGACAGAAGTGAGGGAAGGTATTAAATACAATAGCAGTTTAGACAGGCCAAGAGGTACTAACACCTACGTGAGATGACTCTCAACAACACATCAAGCTTGCTTTACCTCCAGGCATAGGATCTAAGTGCTGCACTCACTGACTCTGCCCCACATCCTGCAGGCAGTTGCCCACATGTTCCCTTGTACCAGTGCTGCCCCTCACCCTCACAGACAGGTCTTGCCGAGCCTTGTATGAGTCCAAACTTTCAAATTTTGGCGTTTTAAATCAAAACAAGCCACATGAAGAATCTGTAAAGAAAACCATTTTTACCCCATTGCTGGCTGCAAAATTGCAACAGTAGCAGAGATTTCACCAAGCTTTTCTCTGCAGCATTGCAATGAAGAAAGCGTAACACCAGACTCATGAAGGCAAATTAAACAAAATACCATTAAAAACTTAGCTGCTGAGACAACATTAGATCGAAGCTGACCAAAGAAAAACAGTCATAAGAGAAGTAATGGCATTAATTTAACTAAGTAATTCCTGAACACTGCAGCCCGGGAAGAATAGGAAGAATAGGAAGAATAGGAAGAATAGGAAGAATAGGAAGAATAGGAAGAATAGGAAGAAGTCTCCCTTATAAAATTCTCACTCCCATTTTGTTGGCACTGTAACACACTGAAGTTTGGCAGAAAACACAGTAAACGATACTGTAACTGTACTAATTAACAGGGCCTGTGTATAGGGAAGGCAATGAATATAAGCTAAAAGACTAATAGCACAACATGGAAATGGAAAACAGGAGGATTTGAGACCACATGTATCCAGCTTTCACAAACAGCAGTACCATCAGCTGTGAAGGTGCTGAATGCAACTCACAGGACCAAAAAGAAAACACTGCTCTGATTTAAATCCAATCTAATTCGGTTTAGCAGGAAACTGGCTCCAGATTTCCCCTCAGCCTTCGAGGGTAGGGCATTGCTCTCCTCACCTCTGAACAACACTCAGCATGTCTGAGGTGCTACAGCTAAACACTTCAGATTAGCAGTGGAGATCATTAATAAACTTCAAAGTAAATATTTTACCAGGCACACGTAAGTGCTTATTAAGATTTGTATCATATCTTCGGTGTCCTTGACATTTTACAATAGTATTTATTTCCTTGCTTGCTAATTCACAGAACTGGATAATCTACAAAGAATTTACACTTTAGAAATGAGCAAGATTCTTTGTCATAACTTAATAAACATGACATTAGCACAACAACATTCTAATATAAAAATATACAATGCTAAGTAGGAATAAAGCATTTCCTAAGGGCAGAGGAGATCCTGTATGCCACTAAATAAGTGTTGTGTAACAACCAGCAGGGAACTCAATGAAAGCGACAGGACCTAGTTTGTCCTGTGAGGCAGCACATAGCACTCTCCAGGCTGAACACAAGGGAAAGAGGCTGGGAATTAGGTCAGTGCATCAATGACCCTCCAGTTGTATCATCCCAGCACTCTTAGCAGGAGAGGGGAGCTAAGAAAATTCCAAGGCTAAAACAGCTCTATGAAGATAGTGGGATCCAGTCTACATTTGTGGACTTCTCTTTCAAGAAAAGTGGATTTTTTTTTTCCAAGAAAAGACCCACCAGTAGTCTGTGTATTGTAACCATTTATAAAGTCCAACACATGGCTCGTATTCACAGTTATTGGTGCTCACATGTAAGCATATAATGAAAGTAAATCCCATTATAATGAATAATTCTATTTTCACTTGGTCACTAATGGGACTTAAAGATAATCCTGAGACATCACTTTATAGAGACACCTAATGCAAATGTTTCCAACAAAACTCTCTAAAAATTAAACTAGGGGTTTAAAGATTTCCCTGTATCATGAGAGAGTAGCCATAACAGTTCTGGAAAAGGTACACACCGTAAACAGATGCAGGCTTTTGTTATTCTGTTAAGGATGTCAGAGGCATTTGCTTTTTTTCCTGACTCATCATTCTCCCTAGTGAATATTCTGACCCTTAAGTCCTGGCAAATCCAGCAGTACCAAAAAGTTGTCTCTGGTACCTCATTAATCACTCCCCTGCCATGTGCTATCTTACCTGCAGATGTAATTCTTCTTGCAGGATTCTTGTAAATTCAGGCAGTTTGGTTTCTCCCTGTCCTCATATGAACACACAGGAACAATAGTCTGCCGTCTCCTTTCTGTACAGGCTACGTCTCGACAGGAGCAGAAGAGCATCCCGTAGCTGTGCTTTGGGGGAACTTTGTCAAAAAATAGCCGGAGGGCCTTATGACACTTCCGCTTGTTACAGATTTCATTAGACGTGCTGCTGGTGCAGGGGGTTATGTAAGCAGATCTGAACCTCTTGCAGGTATCATTTAGGTTACAAGCTTTTGCTGCATCCAAGCAATTGTTCCCCTTTGAAAGTACTGGCTCCACTAGAAAAAACAACACAACAGCAGTAAGAAATGCGTCACATTTATATTGTGGTTTGATGTTTGTGTTTATGTCACTGTTAATGAGATCCTGATTATATATTTGTTACACACAACACTTTCAGTGCCAGAAACTGTGACTGGTCCTTATATTTCTTAGGGTAATGGTTTAATGAGTGACCAAAAGTACAGGCATGCGTTAAGATCAGAATGCTGGGAAATCAATGGCGATTACACCGGGCAGGCTGTACTTCATCCTCTTTGTAGCAGACATGCAGGATGAATATTGGGTGACTTGGCCTCACTAAAAAGCTATTAAAAAAACTGGAAAGTTGGAAGGCATATGATGTTTGGCCCATCACACAAAAACACATCAGGAACGAGGGCTCCTAACTCTGGTTTTGTAGAGCTCTGACTTTTTTTCCTTGAACGGTATAAATTACATTCAGTGTCTACACTAGGTTCTAGTTAAGAACATTTAAATGTAATTTGTGTCCGCTGCAGAATGTAAAAAGTCATGCCTGTTACTACAGTTTTTGAGGTATGAAAACAGCCCACCCAGACAAAAAGGAAAGCAGGTGCAGCCCCACCACTGTGAGGTCCCTAAGGCCACCCACAACGTCTGCAAGCTTGATGCTTCAAGACACTTTTTGTAAGATCTATAGATGCCACCTGAACCCTGGAAGCTTTAGGAAGTTTACAAGCTTTGAAGAACCTGATGTAGAATTAACAAGTGACTGAGAAAGAAATATTTTAAAAGGAGTATGTCTCTCACACACATGCACACACGCTGCAAGAAATTATAGAACAGAATTTAATGCAGATAAAAGTTAAGACTATAATCACACATTTAATTTTGCAATACATACTTCAGATATTAAAATGCAATATATGCTTTGCTTGAAAATGAAGGGAACTGGCATTAGAATGCAAAATTCAATTAAGAATAATCATAATACTGCTTATGATATTAGGAATGCTAACATCAGAGATCCAAGAAAATACATTAACTTCCCATTACTACAGAATTTTCAAGATGAAAAGAACATTTTGCAAATATCTAAAACTCTGCAGCAACCTCTTAGGGAGGTCTAGCCAAGGCAATCAAACAATCTAAAGCTCTAAGTTCCTCTGGAAAAAAGCTTTTTTTTCTAGATCTTCCACCTTTTCACAAAAATTCAGTTCAAGGCCCTTCTACAACTCAGTGCTGCTCTTCACCATTCTCCTACCACTTTGCCTCCCATTCCCAGATTAGGGCTTCAACCTTATATCTTTTTCCATGGCAGAAATAGAGGATAAAGCTTGGCTGACGTTCTGTGCTGAGGTACTGCAGCTGCCTGAACTGAATGTGCCCAAGATGGGCCCTACTGCTAGCACACACTCACATTATACAAATATATCACCTGCTACTAACCCATGTATCTTACCATGTATATTACTTACCCAGAAATAATGCAAAGCATTAGCATTAGATTTGTTTTTCACTCTAGTGATAGTCTCAGGGGGTTTGTACACTTTACCTTTGTATACGTTTAACGTTCACACTCCAAATCCTTCCTAATCCCAGCTTCTTGCACAATACACTGCAACTTTTTGCTCCTTCACCAATTACAAAATTATAAATGTGCAACGTTTGACTATAAATTAAGGGAACCAAGCATTTCTTGTAACTGTAGCCTACCACCGTTTAACCAATACCAGATGCAGAAGAGATATTCAAAATACAATCCTCTCATAAAATCTTAACATTTTTATATAAAAAGTTGTATTACATTATCATACAACTATAATCTTAACTATGAACTCTTTTTTTAATACAGTATACAGAATTATATGTTTAGTACAAATATAATTACTATGTAATTTTCAGGGCATATAATTATGTAATATAGGAATAACACATGCTAATTACTATGTGATTGCAGAGTAATTACATGGTTATTTGTGCCTCAGAGTCAACTGCTGAATTCCACTCCTTAAAACAAGACTCTGGCAGAGCTCTGAATGGTGCATTTCAATACAAACAGACATCAGCTTACTGGATGATATATTAGAAAGCATTCTTTAAAAGAAAACTGAAGATGTAATAAAGCACCTCTTTGCTGATAACCATGCACATGTTTTCCATTAAGGGTCTAAAATGTAGTGAATGCTGATAGAGAATTAAAAACCACTGTGAATATCAACACTTCAAAAATCAGACGGGATGAATTAATCAATCTTTTTAAAAAACAGCACACAAGCCAATTCAGTGACCACACAAACAGCACGGGAAGTTATCTTGGATGAAATATGAATTAGGTGCAAATTGTTCGTAAACAGCGGTTATGCTCATTCATCTGTTTCATGCAATTTATATCCACCCAAGACCTGCATTCCTCTACATGTGAACTTTGAACATGGATCACGTCTTTTGGTGTTTGGGTTTTTTTTCTAGAACTACAACTGGCTGTAACTTGCCACTTGCCTTTTTCTATTTTCATACACACATCTCTAGCTATTGTTTCTGGCATAGTTATCAGCACATTATACAAATGATTTCTACCTTTTATAACCAAGCCTAACATGCAGCACGTAAGAGATAGGCACCAACTGCATTTGTATTAAACAGGACTGTCTAAACCACCTCTTCTCATTAATGCCACCTTCTCCCAAGCTTTTAAATCATGTTTTAATGCAAGATTTACAATCCTGTACACACTTAATGCTTTATTTGAATTATTCCTAAATCCAGTGGTAACTATAAACTGTTAGCAATACTGAGAGTGTTTCTGAGGATTACTTACAGAGCATTAATACAAAATTTCACCCAACTTCTATTCTGCAAAGCTTAAATTATTAAGACAGGCAGGAGTTTGGCTCTTAATAGGTACTGACTATATTAAGAGCAGATGGATCTAATCCAGGGCTACTTTTCCTGCCAGCAACCTTTGGGAAAGGTCTGTGTAAGGAGATCCTTTTTCAGTTCTCTCTGCTTTTGGGGCACTTGGATATGGATTGAAGGCAGGCAGAGCAGCAGGCTGGGACAAGTAACTATTGCTTCCCAACACCACCTCCTCACACACAGCTTCCTCTCTCCCAAGTCTGCTTTGCCTTGGGCCCATTCTGGAAAGCTCTGCCAAACCATGCAGCTCTCCACTCCTGCCAAATCACTACAGACTCCGAGGTAAGTTCCTTCCAGGCAGGTGATAAGTGATGTCTCATGCCTGTTTGCCAGGCACTGGTTCCCACCCACAGCAAGGGGCCAAAAGAGCAGATCGGCAAACACCAGGATGCTGCCTCCCAGATGAAGTCACCAGTAGCTGTGAGCTGCTTCACTGCTATGGGTGCTACCCTGATGCAGGGTGATGGCAGAACACAGCCAGAGCCAGAAGCTGCTGCCTTGGTGGGACAGCAGCAGCTCCCAACATCCATAGAGTCAGCATGCTTAAACACATCCTCCTGCCAGGCAATTTGCTGTAAACCATGTGCAAAAACTCTGGAGCAGCAATAATTGCTTACTGATACTGACTGACCTCTACAGGGATCCCTAGCTCACAGCTCTTCTATTGCACATCTAACATGTACATGCAAGGTGAGAAGGTTTTTCTGATAAATTTTACTGATGAAAAAACAGACCTTCTATTATAGTGTAAGGTGTTACCAGGTTGATATTTGGTATCTCCTGAACCCTCCCCATCCTGGCCCAATATTGTTACAGCTGCAACCATTCTGGACTCAAGCTCCCATACTACAGCAGAGAGAAGCCAGCCAAAGGCTCCAGGCTTTTATCCAGAGATGTTTCTAAAGTTTTAATAGGGCTTCCTCTGCCCTGTGTGATCTTCCTTATGCTTCACCCTCTTTCACAGTCTCTTCACCTTAATCTTTCATCTTCCTTGCAATTCCATTGCTATTTCAATTCTGCACTTACTGAGCCTTTGGCTATCTCCTCAACTCCTGTTAACCCCATGGTGCACAAGAAAGGATTCTCAGTGGGTATTGGTAGCTTCCTTTTCATCCTTCCACTAGATGGAAGGAGTAAAAGGACTATTACTTGTCCTATAAGATTCTTATTAAACACCAAAAAGGACATTCAGTTTTCAATTTTCTTACAGTACATAAAAAGCAATTTACTGAGGTTGCCATTAAAATTATCACTACTATTTGCATGTAATTAGCATTAGTAGGTTTTCACAGTTTTTTAGTGAAGGGAATGCTGTAAAGAGAGCAGTAAATGTTAATGTGATGGAAGGCAAAACTACAAAAGGACAGAGGTGACCACACAGGTACGGGCCTACTTCAATGCAGATGCAGAATATGGCATCTAGGAACCAAAACCTGAGCAGAATAAAGAGGACAACTATGATCTTATTTTAACAAAAGTGCTGCTGTGGTGTTCACCAAGTATCTTCTGCCTTGTAAAAAGAACAGATTAAAAAACAATAAGGAAAGCATAGGATATATTGTCATCTGCAGCTTAATGGATTCAAATAAACTACCATTTCAATGGACAAATTATTTCTAACTCCAAATGGCAGAGAAAAAACAAGTCATCCCTGAGAAATCATGAGACAGATGCACATACAAGTTCATGTTATTCAGATGTTCTAACTGTCTTCTATTCAACCTTTAGAGAACAGTCAGACCTACTTCAAACCTTTCCCATAATCAGGATAAGCAGGTACTTTCCTTTTTAAAAACAGAGCAAATATATTAGCAGCTATACCCAGGTCTGTCAGAGTACTACCAAATACAAAAATATGCACGTTGCAATTACAATAGATGACAGCAGTAGGTACACCAAGTGACAGGGATGTTGAGACTGCCTCCTGTGTGCAGAAGGGCACATTCAGGGCTAGAACAATAAAAGGACCTAAACAAACAGAACTTCCTAAACTGAGATTTTAGGTTCCTGAGACCAAAGCTGGATCATTTTACATTCCTGGTCAGTCACATAAGTCTTTGATAACACAAACTCCACATCCATACAGAACTCTTTTCTGAATACACCCATAAATCTACCTGAGGAGGTAAAGACTGTCTCCTGTCCAAGCCCTGCAGAGATCAAAAACATTTACATTGCTTACTATGAATCAACAGATGTGATTTGCAAGCGTTCATCACTCAGCTACCATGTAATGCACAACTGCTACGCCCAAAGTCTTTTTCAGAACATTCTGGCCTTTGTTTTTATGGGATTCCTTCCACTGGTGAATCATCCTTCAGGATCTAGAAAACTTTGGTTCAATGCCTTCCTTGACCTGGAGACTCAGAAATGCTCTTATTTCCCAGAAGGGTTCTCAAACCACCTCACTGTGGTGTGAGTGTTCTCAAGAAGCTGCACGGGAAATAGTCCATATTGCAAAACACAAGAGACAACATGAGATGCTTCAGCCCAAAGATGAGAGCTCTCCCTGGGAGGCAGAATGCTAGGTTTTGGCCTGCACCCAAGGAAGAGAGTTATTTCTCTTACAAGAGCAATGACTGGAAACCAGGATTCTCTCTCTGAAGATGTCTCCCTTAATTCTAAGTCTGCAGAGGAATGATCTCCTGCTCTCTTAATCCCTTCTAAAAAACATAACCCTTTCTATATCCCAGCTCCCCACTTCCTTCCAGACTAAGCTACTGCCTAATCCACAGGGCAGTCTCCTAGGCTTTGTGAAAACCCATAAAGAAGAGCAGAGAGCAAAGGCATCCCACTTCCTCAAAGACTATTCTGATCACTAACTTAATGGCTAAAGCACCATGACATCTTCTGCTAGGTGCCCATTAAAAGAAGAGTGCCTCTCTACTCCCAGGAGTGTATACACTGACTGCTGTGTAGACAGATTCAGCTGGCTGAGGCTGTGAAACTGTCTCTTCAGGTCCAAAGTCTTCCAACAAGTCTCAGTTTCTGTACTTCTTGTGGTCCATCTAGACATTTACTGGGCAGGGGTTTTTTATGTGTTTGATTTTATTTTTTGCGTGTGTTTGTTGGGTTGGGTTTTGGTGGGCTTTTTTACACAATATTCCCTGTGCACTTTACAAGGATTCTGAGCATCTTGCTAAGGATTTTAGCTACCACCTGGAAGCAGGGGCTTCTGATTTCTATTGGATAAATCTCTCTCTTGTTATGCTCCTAGAAGTTTAATTCTGCTAAGACGGCTACTTGCCTGACGTGCTGCATCTTGCATTGCCCAAGTTCACCACTGGATCTAGGCAAGACACTTTTCTCCATTTAGAGTTAGATCCTGCTACCTTTAGTTGACTATTTCCTGCTGTGTTTCACAGACATTGCAGACAGGGATTGCCAAAGAAAACTCCTATAATGGATATGTGTTGATAAAAAAGGAGAGAGAAATGATGACTTAAGATTTCCCTTGCTACTTTGTCTTTTCTGGGGAAGAATAGGGAAAGGCTAAGCAGAAAACTCAGAGGTGGCTGAGGGACATCTGCTTGACTTACAGATTATGTAAGGGAAAGTCTTATAACACTACAATGAACTGGTTTAAATCTTTTTTCTACAGGAGCAGGGAGGGAGAGGAAGTTCAGCTCCCCAGAGTTAACAACACTGTGCTCTGATCCTGAAATTCCTTCTGTCTTCACTCACACAAATATCCTAATCTATCACCCTTTACTTCTGCTACAAATCTAATGAAAGGTTATGCCAGGGTCCCTAGTTTTCCATGTGTCACTAACGGTAGCAGTTTTACATTATATTCATGCCAGCATAGTTAAAACCACTTTATTCACTAGAGTTAGTCTGAATTTTCAATAGTGTAAGTTTAAGAATTTGGTTCTTTAATGCTTCTTTTACTTCTGTCCAAGGTATCTCGCATAGAAGGCAAAAATGTATGAATAAAATCAGAGGCTGCTAAACAAAGAAACTTCCAATTGTTGCAAACTGATCTGTTTTTCACGTTATGGCACCACTGATTTCAGTTCTACCCTACAGAGTTTAAGGGTGTAAAGGTCATTTTAATATATTTACACTGCACTAACATTAGGGACAGATTACACATGGCTGGGACCACGTACAGAATATATTTTTTTTTCTGAGGGAGTGCCCTCAGTCATTCCATATACTATTCATGCACTGAACTGAGTCAGAGACTGGTTTTGTGATATGGAAAGCTACGGCCATAGTTTCAGCTGAGTTCTTCTAATTAATTTCCCCTTAGAATATTCAAAGTGAAAATGTGTTATTGCATATGCTCTGATGTTACACAGTTTGGTATTTTATCATTAGCTAAATACTAAGCCAGCAGAATTGAGAAGGAACTAGCACATGCAGAAATACAGAATAAACCTGTGAAAATATTCAAAGCTACATGGTTGCCATGAGAAGTGATTTACTGCATGCAAGTTCTCAAGACACAGTGAGGGACTGTTTACCAAAGTCATGCCAATTTACAGGGCAACTTTCAGCGTTTCTTTTTATTACTGCAGAATTGAATTCACAACTTGTTTCCTCTTTTCCTCAGACTTGATTAATTACCGTGTTAACATAACTACTATTCTCCTTCTTATAATGGGCTCCCTCTAAAGTGCTGCCCCAGCAAAATAAAACAGGAGAAAGCTTCTAGCTCTTTGCTCTAGCATTGCAATCCTTTCTAATCTCACTATTTTTCAAATTTATGTTCCATTCCAATAAAGCTTGTGTGAATATTATAGCAAATCAGATAATACAAGGTTATGACCCTTGTAATTGATCCTTCAAGGTTCTTTTTGCCTTTTTCCAGTTGACGTGGTAAAAATTACATTTAGATGTGCTTGTTGACACTTGAGAATTCACTTTGTTGGTCACATACACTGTTTCAGAGAGATCACATTACACAATGATGTATTTCCAGTGCTTTATTTCTTCTATACCTACAAGCCCATTAAGCTGTAAGCAAACCTCCCCTGGGGCTGTAAAACTACAAGTATCAAGGGGGTAATGCTCCCATAGTGTTCAGAAGTAGTATAGCTGGAGAAATTCTTATGTGAGGATACGGGGTTAAACATCAGCTGCTATTATAAAATATTTTCAAATACAGGAAAGCACCTTAAAATAAGAAGTTACATTTCCATTTCTAGAAAAAGACACATTTTAATGAACACAGACCATGTATGTCAGCACAAGAAATCAGTTATCTGTAGCAATGGTTTCTGGATCACATGACCACTGGAATAAAGTGATTAATTGGACTGTCTCAGTAAATGCGATCATTACACTTTTAATTAACCTTTTCAACCCCTTGCACCTTTTAGTTTTGTTATACATTAGATTTTTGCAGTTTTCCAGTTATTATGCTTGACTAAGCCTGAAACAATGCAGAGTTCTGTTAGAAAGGTAAGAAAAACAATTAAAACAATTCTTACTGTTCCTAATAAGAAAATACCACTCATACTGTCATCATAAGGGTAGTTATAAATCAGGTGGAGGACAGACATTCTGAACTCCGTGGCTATGTTCCCACCTAATTTTTGTTTTGGCAGCACACTGTTATTTAATGGCTCTGGCTACCAGGAAACCAGCTTTTGAAAATTCTTTCTCAGCCTAGTTATAATTACAACATATAAATCATACAATGATCAATTATAATAATCTTAGCTTCATCCATTATTTAAACTTAGCATTTGAATCTACACAGCGGGAGTGCAGGAAATTCCAGAGTCCTTTCTCTGCTCACTAACAACTGCTTTATTCCTGAAGTCACGCCAGTTACAGAGAAGAAGGGGCCAGATATGCTCTTAGCTATGGCATCAAAACCCGAAATAACCACGACAAGGAAAGGTTTTTGGCTCTGAATATAGTATTTTTTCTAATCACACTAGCTTCCAGCTGTCAAAACGAACTTCAGCATGAGATTTTGCCATCTTTACATTGGTGCACCAAAATCAGAGGAGTTAATTTTACTTTAAAATAGCCTAGAGCCATCTCACATATATGCATACAGACACATTTGTATGCACACGTGTATACAAATGTGTCTGCACATGGCCTGGATAGGTGCACCCTTCGCTGGGTTAAAAACTGGCTGGATGACCGGGCACAGAGCGTGGTTGTGAATGGTGCCACATCCAGCTGGTGTCCGGTGACCAGTGGTGTACCCCAGAGTTCAGTACTGGGCCCAGTTCTGTTCAACATCTTTACTGATGACCTGGCTGAGGGGATCGAGTCTACCCTTAGTAAATTTGCAGACGACACTAAGTTGGGGGGGACTGTTTGTTGATCTCCTGGAAGGCAGGGAGATGCTGCAGAGGGACCTGGACAGGCTGGGTCAATGGGCTGAGGCCAGTGGGA
>JAAGNO010012347.1:9099-37892 GCA_033439905.1 Ceryle rudis | reverse complement strand
TTACGGAAAGGGTCATTAGACACTGGAATGGCCTGCCGGGGGAGGTGGTGGAGTCGCCATCCCTTGTGGTGTTTAAGATTGGATGTGGCACTTAGTGACATGCTCTAGCCAGGTGGTGTGGTGTCAGGTCTTAGGCTGGACTTGATGATCTCAAAGGTCTATTCCAGCCTCTATGATAATTCTGTGTAATTCTGTGCAATATATACATAGAACGCTTGAATAGTATTTGGCTTCATGTCTCATTTTGCAAGAAAGCTACTTATATATTTACTAGTAAGTATAAGAAATAATCCAGATGGTTTTGTCCAACTTAAGGCTGATTTTAAGGTATCTGACCTCAGTGTGATACAAACAATAAGCCTGATGGAAGAAGGAAAGGCACTAAAAGGAAATGAACGTTCACAAAGGCACAAGCAAAACATACAAACGTTTTTAGACCATTTTAATAAACTAACTATTTACTTTTGACTATGCAAACTATTTAAAGTTCATAACTATTACTTTTTTGGACCTTGTGCTATTTCAGTCTCAGCAATACATGCAATAAAATGTAAACATAGGGTTTGTTTTGGGGTTTAATATTTTGAATTTGTCAATAAAAGCTGTATTTTTCAGTTTTACTTTTTTTCATTTTCACTAAGCAATAATCCTGCTATCTAATCTATCACTTCCTGCAACATAATTTTTCCCTGTTTCATTCCTAACTTTACTCCTTTCCTCTTCGCAATGGCTTTTTAACCTTTTGAAGATTGTCAATTCTCCAATTGCTCTACTCTTTTAAGCCAGTCCTTCCTGATCTATTCTTTCTTCATAACATGTTTTCTAGATGTCTAATCTTACGATATTTATTCGCAGATTTGAAAAAAAAGGAGAAAAAAAATCGAGATTACAAAATAACTAATCGACCACGAGTTTCTGTACGAGTTGTACTCAGGAGATCGCTACAGACAGACAAAACCTGTTAATTCAAGAGTTGCTGAAGCATAGCTTACTCCAGCCTCAAGCAATACCAGTGTAGGTAGGGATGGTTTACACACACTGACTGTCTACTGCAGGAGTATATATTAGCTTATCTATGACAGCAGCTTGCTCCTGATGGCTATAACCTGAAAAAAGAAAAAAAGTCAAAGTATACAAAACCTTAGTAGAAAAATGATCCTGCTTATTCTACAGTATTACTCTTTCAGAAGGGAAATCAAGAGAGGACAGAGGGCTGGTGAAGTGATTGTGAACTGAGTCTCCCAAACGCAGCTGATGTATAAATCAGGAAACTTTTGAAAGCAGAGTGGGTTAAGAAACTCTCTCCAGCATAGCAAGAGGAAGGCTCTACCTTCTCTGAAGCTCTCCTGGAACTCCTATCAGGTAGTCACAGTTGTCTCTGTGGTTATGACAGAAGTACATAAGCAGAAGTAAAAGATGAGACTAAAAATCACAGTGAAAGCAGAAGTAACAGAAAAGGGGCAGATGCTCAATTAGTGACAGCAGCAGTAGGGGTGGGGTGAAGGTTGCCATCATGGCAGCAGAGAGAGCAATAGAGTCAAAGAACAGCAAAAGTCACAGCAGCTGTGGAGGCACCAAATAACCCCCCTTTCCCTGCTGCTAGTGAAAACCATTTGGGGCAGTTATCTGGCCTATCTACCAAACAATACAAGACTCATTCCATTAACCCACCACCAGCTGCTGTCTTTTCTCTATCAGTTGGTCCCAATGCAATCCAGATGAATACAAATAAATTCACTAGAATGTGAAAAGAGTAGCACTGGTAACTCTTGTCTATTCATGGATTTGCTGTGGATCAGCTTCAGGAAGCTTATGTTAGCCACAGTTTGTGCTGCTGCTCACTTCATCTTAAGTCTCATTGCTGAGACTTCAAAAGCCAATGATCAAGGAGATTTGTGTATCGAGGCAGGTGCACTTAATGGAACAAGGGAAATAAGATACTTTGGAAATAAATAACTTAAATGATACTGACTTTGAGATTTAATAATGATTATGATGGTCACTATCCTAGTGTGTGTCCAGAAGATAAAGCAGTACAAAATGAAAGTAACACAGCTGTGTAAGATCTATGTCACTTACCTACATGCAACGTGGGGGTTTATTAACTTGAGATCATTTAATAAACTAGACCACACTAATAATTAGACAGCTGCCTACTCTAAATTACTTTTCTTTTCCACTTATGCCACATATGCCATGTGGCAATAGAAGGAAAGCTGCCTTCTGTTTTCAGTGTTCTGGTCTTTCCCCTGTTTTCTGCCGATCCCTCTCCCTGAGCTAGTCTGTTTTAACTTTACTTATCTCTTATAAATACCTAATTTATCTTTTTTATTTCAAAATGGAAAAATGTAGTTCTTCCTGACAAAAAGCTGTCAGAAAATCAAATTATTTTTAATTCCTTGTTAACTACATAGTACTTGTGTATCTTTTTTGAGATGCTGCCCCCATGCCTCAGCTGTGTGTTATTTAGTGTCCAGTCATCAATCCACTGAACACAGTATTCAGACTTCCACTTGCTTTACTAAACTCAGGATCAAGGTTCAATAAACTCTGGATCCAGGTTGTATGCCCTAATTCAGCCTGTGCTTTAAACCCATTTTCAATCGACTAAACATTTGATTAAGTGCTATCATGAACTGGACATTAGCTTATACTCTCCTTGGTTCCATTTTTAACTCTACTATATATATGGAATGCATTGGCTTTTTATTTAGTGTCCATGAATGCAAATAAGTGAATGCACATGTACATAGGTGTAAAGTAAAAACAACTGAAAGAAAAAAAAGTGTTACATAAAATTAATTATTTCAATGTTCAAACACTGAAGTAAAATGAATGTCCTCCTAATTAGTGAGAAGTGATCCTGACTCAGTAAAATGACAACACTATTTACATTTAAATAGTCTATTGTATTCAGAGTCACTTCACAAGCATGCATACTAGTGAATTGCAGCCAGTTCTGGAGTGGGAAATTATACCTATCCAGAACCAGTAACACCATCCAAGAGGCACTGGAGGGATCTGGATAAGAGATGAACTAAGAGTGTATAATACTCCTGTAATCAAAACTGTAACATTTACCTAAATCACTTTTTTTTTTTTTTTTTTTTTTAAATTTTCTCAACATTAGCACTATTGATTGGGTAAAAAGTGTTACTACTGCCAGGAATTCAAACCATGAGACTGACATCCCAACTCGCATTCAGCTGGGACACTTGTGCAGTGTTGACCTAAATGGATGCGTTTGAAATACTAATCCACTGGTATTAACAATATTAATATTCCCTTCATTGCAGGTACAGCCAGTGCAGCAGAGACAGCAGTTATACCATGCACAATAGTTGCATAGTGCACAATGATTGTAAAGTGGTGGACTCACTCCTCTGGCACTTAAAACAGTCCACTGGTCATATGATATGATGGGGTAACAAGGAGACTGGAACACCCTGAACCTGCTTTCATAGACATAGCTCTTGGTTACAACAGTTGCTCTGACTTTCTGTGTCGCTGAAGCCATGGATGTAGGATGGGTGTGGAGCATTTGCATTGCTAATTTCTGTCTGCAAACCTAGATGTTTAACCAAACTGAGCAGAAAACTTCAGTAAGTTTCAGTTTCCCATTTCTGTCTTTTTTTCTTGAAAAATGGATTCAGTAACTCTGTTAGGAAAGTCCTGGCATAAGGTTAAAGTATTTAGCACCCTTCACACACGGGCTGATGAGGGCTCCATTCTGTTGGAGATAAGAGATTAACAGCACCCTCTGTCTATTTGCTCTTTGTTTGTATTTACATACTTCTTCATGCATATCAAAACCAAAACAGACTTTGCTTATACACCTATTGATTAGTGTCAATAGCAGTATTTTTAATTTTTAATATACTTATAAATACATAATTTTTAAAAATAATACTCAGATTAAAGCCTATGACCTGACCTAAACCTGCATCTTGAAGCTAGTGATGTTCTGAAGTTATAGTGATGTATGAGATATAAAATAATAAAGAGCTCAACTCCCCCCAAATAAGCACAACACATAGAAGCGTTGAGAACAGAATCTTGAAATGCACTGCACACTGGATACCACCACGCAAATGTATTTCTCAGTCAACAGCAGCTCTTGCTCTCCAAGGCCCTTGTACAACTGTGGAACTTTCACACGTCCAATTAAGTGTACATCCAATACAATAGTATAGCTTCCTCTGTAATTCAAGAGCATGAGGAATAAAGATTAAAAACCCTATTGAAATCAACACCAAAACTTTAAATAACAAGAATCATGATTAGCTGTTAAAGCTAGAATGACATAGAAAGGAGAGATATCCACAGTACAGTACTGCACTAAATAAAGTACAGAAGTCCCACATATTTGACATTTGAAGAACAAAACTATCCATCAATGTCTTGGCACGGATCGATCAAACAGAATGCTACTGCCGAAAACCTAATAGTATGATGGTAATAATGTAGCCATAAAGCCTCTACTCTGTAATTGACTGCTTCCACTTCAAGCTAACATGTCTAAAAGAGTGACTAATGTTCACCTAAAGATTTCACTTGCTTTGAATGACAATCAGCTACACCTCGTGCCATTCTCCATAGATTGCTTATGCTGGGTAATTGTGGAGGGACATGAGCCAGAAGGGAAATAGTTGACGTAAATAAGGAAATTTATATGAAAAATGGTATGATGATCTCAAAGGAAAATACATACTTTCTCCTCTGATTGTAAACACAATGCAATACCCTACTTCAGCCAACACGTTCCTTTCTTAAAACAGAAGTATCAGTAGTGACTCCATAAATAAGTCAGAATAGGTTTTATATTTTAAACAGGTTATTTAAACTTGCAGCAAGGTATAACAAGGCCAATGTATGTTTCCAAAAATTACAGCCTCTATTCTTTGAATAAAGAACATAATTCTAAGAACTTAAAAATAGAGCATATGCTTTTGGTCTTTCCTTTGGTAGAGGGGGAAATAATGCAATTTCACCACAAGTTAATAGAGTACATTGGTGTTATGAACCAAACAGAACCATTCATACTCAGTGGCATAATGTGTCTTTATAGCTTACTTTTGTGACCCTACAGAGCAGACTATCTTAAAAATACTATGAGATAGTGCACAGTTTATTTATTTCCAATTCAGGAAACTAAGACAAATTCAAGCATATTTTTGTACTTTCCTGAATGAAAACAAAACCCTAAAAACTGAAGAATCAGTTTGGGATTTTAAATTATTTTTGTGGCCAGAATGAGTAAGTTTCACTGCAGATAAAATATATTTATAATTAAAATGTTTGGAACTCTCTAATGGACTATGAGTGTAAGTCAAATTGCTCTGTTGCCTTTGATATATACTTAAAGGTAATTGGCTAGTCTTAGTGATGTATTTTTAAAGAGCTACCTATTGATTAATAATGTTTCAGTATTAATATAACCACTTTGTGTAAATCGAGAAACATCAATAGCCAAAACCCATATTTATTCACAAATTAACTGGATATAGATCAGTTCCTTTAGGCCAAATGGGGTACAGTCACTCATTATTTTACAAGAGGAATGAGATAACTGTGTCAAGATTAAAGCAAAATTTGGGGTTCTATTTTAGCTGCATACAATGGATAAAGTTTATGTTTTTTATGCTATTGTAGAATGCATAAAGTAAGGATGGAAAGCAAAACTCCCACCTTTGGGAATCTGTGACACTATTTTTGTACTTTGGGGCCACCTGTTCAAATGCTGGACAAAATGACATGTATAGTACAAACAGAGGGGGGTTTCTTACCTTTTTTTTTTTTTTTAATCTGGTTAAAATTGGATTAAACCAGTAAATGATCTTGTAATCTGATCCATACAGCCAGAGCTCTTACAGTGACACTCATCTCAGTGTCACCCAACAGGCTCCATAAGGACACAGAGGTTTGCTGATTTAAAGACATATTTGAAAGTAATACCCTGGCCTGCATGTGGTGAGCCACCACATAACTATATAACTGAACCCGAAAAACTGCTTGCAGATGAAATTTATCTACCCAAGACTACCATGTACATTCACACAGTGTATGTAAATCTGTGAGGAAAAAAAATATCAGTTAATTCCATAGGAAAGAGCAGAAAAAAGTGTGGTGTGCCTTCCTACTGCAAACACTAATGAATAAATTCAGGGAAGTCCCATTGTCAAGTATTTTACCAAGCAGTTCAGGACCTGTATTGTACTGTGAAATCTTAACAAGATCAGGAAAATTAAAGGCGTGAAGGAACTGTACTGGCTATCCAGTTCATCCTCCAGTGGCAAGCCAAACTGAGCCTATCCTTTGCAAAATATCTCTCTATATCTCCCAGCAAAGGGAATGCTACAGCCTCCAGGGCATAACATACAGTGCCTAGTTATTCTTAAGGTTAGATTTCTTTTCCCTAATATCTAACCTCAGCATCACATACTACAATTCAGAGCAATTGACAATTACCCTGTCACAAAGGATATTAGACTGCTTTGACATTTGTTCTTAATGAATGCACACTGACCCTCCTTATCACCTTACATCCCCTGGATGCTTTTAAATCAATTTTTTTAATACCCTATTCTATCATCCTTCCAAGCACTGAGTATGGGAACTGGATCATAATTCCCTGGGCCTTTTCCCTACATTTATTTTATTGATGGTGTATGTGCAGATATATAGATATTTAACTCTTTTTTTTTTTTTAATAAGGTAGGTACTATGTTAGTTTTTCCCCAGCCCCCTGGGATGCCCTCTTTCTTTCATGAATTCTCAAAGATCATTGCTAATGGTATAGCAACAGCTTCAGCTTGTTTAAGTACTCTAAAGTGAATTTCACCAGGCTTTTTGAGTATTTTCAGGCTATCAGAAGGAAAAATCCATAACATTTCTTGCATGTTTTTCTTCCTTTCGATTCAAGACACAATTTAACTTGATACTAAAAAGGAAATTTAACTAACTTTTTTTTTTGGTGCCATGTCATGTCATTACATACAATACCACATTACAGGTCAAAGACCTCAAAATTGCCTTCCTAAACCATTTGCCAAATTATGTTGACTACTTTTTAGATTATATTTTATCAGTATAGTAATTTTCAAAGTCAAAATCTGTCTTTTCACCTCCAATACATAGAGATCATCAAGGAATAAACTGATGCAGGAAGTGAGGCCTAAGGTAGCAGCAGTCTTTGGTTGGTTGGTTGTTTTTCTACTCCGGAGAAGGAAAACAAACTTTCACCTGAACTAAGAAGTTAAACCCGATTTGCGGTGATTTTGCCTCATGACAATGGCCCAGAGAAATACAAGCATTCTGATAAATCAGGCTCTGAAACAGAGCAAAGTTAGCCACAACTTTATTACTGCTTTCATTTATGACCAAAATCATTAATGGACAACCTTTCTATTCAAATTAACTAAAGCCACCTATGGCAAAAGCAGGATCTTCCAATGTGCACTCACATCTGTAAAGCTTCAAACAAGCTATAAACAAAGTATCCTTATTCAAATCAGACCACAAAGCCACCAGATCATGATGACCTATATGCCACCAGTTGCCCCATCATCCTCTTAAAACTTTTATCTGCCCACCAGGAGGAATAACACAGGGATCTACTGAATCTCAAATGCATGAAACTGCTGGCCTTCCATCCTGTCTTCCTGAGCAGGAAGCTGGAATCTCTCTTAATCTCTCTTCTGGTCAATATATGGGCAAACTATTTGAGCTAGGACAACAGTGGCCGAGGCTACTGCTATAAACAATGTGACACAGCTGAAGAAACACAGCAAATCCAGATGGAGTCTCAACAATGGGAAGCAAAACAGCACAAATAAAATCACTCACTGCCCACAGCAAAGACAGTACTTGAGTCATTATCCCCAGTGCTACATTGCTGTGGCTCTGGCAAGGCAAGAACTTCCACGAAGTGTGCTTTACAGTCAGATCAGCAAGGGACTTTTTCACAGCATCTGTCCTCAACAAAACCAGATGATTTGTTGAGCCTTAAAGATAATACAGCCTCTTCTATCTGTTTAGGAAAGCAGTGAAAGCAACTGGACTAGAGGAGCTAATCAGCACCCCAAAGCCCTGTCCCTGCAGAGCTGTCAGTCAGTCAGAGCCTGGGGAGTGCCAAATCCACTCTCTTAGCATTTCTTGTTCATCTATAAAATCGCACAAAACAAGTGAAGGGACAGTGCCAGGAGCACCAGTTTCCATTTCTGAAGGGCTCCTGAAAGAAGCATCAGTCTGCTCAGCATACAGCCCCTGAGTTGTAAGGAGATGAAAAGAGATGGTATCAGGGAATACTGTGTCAAATCAAATGTGATCTATAGCCTTCGCATGAAGGCCTTAGCCATTAAATGATCTCCCGAGTGCAAAACTATAAAAAGCCCTGCTGTAAACAAAGCAGATCTAGTTCCTGGATGAAGCACTTTGTCCCTCCCTAATCAGTTATCCTTTTCAAGGCAAATTAAAGTGTTGGGATAGAGCTACTGCTATGTTAGATAATGGCTCTTAGAAGAGTTCCCTTCTCCTCTGAGTTAGAGCTTAGAGTCAGCTCAATAACAGGGTATCCTCTCCATGTTATGGTAGACCATGCCATCTCAATTCCATAGCTGGATCCTCAGGCTTCTGAAGCAGTAAGAGCAGGAATGGGAAAGTAAAGGAATCACAGCTTTTAATAATCAACAGTTTACTGTGGATCTGCATGTCCTAAAATTGCAGCTACTGCCAAAACAACACAAGGATTAGATTCTTCAATGGACAATTTCCATAAAATTTCCCTATTTCCTAAGAATAATTCTAAAGCAATTTTTGCCTTTCTGTAAAAAATTAAATAGGCAACTTTTTTAGTTTGCCTTCATCCAAATATTTCTGTAAACTCATTAATGATTGCACTGCTTCTGGAAAAGCTCAATTTGTATGTAAAGCTTGCTACAAAGTTAAGTTCTGAAGATCTAACATGTCACTAGAACAAATAAAGTTCTGTATTTTCCTACTTTCTTTTAACCATTCTCATAGGTGCCTTACTTTTGCTATAATATTTTTATGCAGTGCAGAATCCTAAGTTGCAATGACCCACCCAAATTCACAAAAAGTTAAGCAGACGCTTAAGAAGCAATGCAGAAAACAAGCAATAACGCTAAGAAAAAACCCATTACACATGCAGAGAAAGCTTTTACCAGGGCAAAGGGATAGGTCAAGTTGTGCAAAAAGGAAATGTAAGGAACAATTTAATGGCCTTAAATGCATCAGTAATTTTACAGCATTTGCTTTTTTTATTGTGAAAGGATGTACTCAGAACCTAAGAGCTACTATATTTAACTGGAAAAATGAGTGACCACTGTTTGCCACTACAAAATTGAGGACCTAGGTCCATGACAAAAAATTACTATTTACTACAAATCAGGCAGCTAAAAGGCTTTCATGTATTTAAATTATGTATTTTTCTGAATTTTCAGTCAGGATTCCTCATTGTCAACTTTGAGAAATTGCAGAAAATTAATAAGGATCTCCATCCATGGTAAAAAATATTTTTTGTATAACAATGAAGTCATTACTCCTTTTATTTCTGTAAATTCCATGAGAGCAAGAAACAGAAGCACAATAAAAATCTTTTTCATAACAGTTGATTAGAAAATATGGCCTGCAGAAAGTCTAGCTCTTTTTGCACTTTGCACATTAAGAATCCAAATACATTACCAAAGCTGGGATTTTAACCCCCCACAGCTTTAACACAAAGATGCACATTAATAAAATACAATTTTGATTTGCATTTTTTAATAAGCAAGGGGATCAAAGAAAATATGAATGCCAAAGGGATGTTAAATCACGTGCAAATTCAAACATCAAGGTATACTATAGAATGAAGACACACTCGCACTAAAGTGTAGTAAGGTTTTCCAGAAGTTGTGGTGAACACAACATTCTTTGTGAACTATTTGTCTCCACCCTTGAGTGTCTGGGGCAGAAATGGTAGTGAAGTTGCACCAAGTATTGGCGGATTTGCATATAATGGCAAATCAGCAGGGACGGTGGAGGACCAGCAATGAAACAATTAATCTTTCTAATAACCTAGAACTGTTCTCATTAAAGACTTTGACCTGTGTCTACATGAATATATGAATATCCTGAACTACCATATGTTTACATTCAGGTATCAGGATGGCATATCTCATTAAGGTGATCACACTGCTGTAATCTACCGGGAGTAACCATTAGTATGGGCATACCAACCACAATAGACTGGTATGAAAAACTTCCAGTGACCTGCCATTAAAAAGGGCTATGTATGTACATCTTCCCATCCCATGTGGCAGCTGAGCTACCTCCCAAATGGCAGAATGCAAACCAGTACCAGCAATTCTGCCATTTGTATATATCTAGGACAGCTGACAGGTACATGCAAAGCTATACAGTTCTTGAAAAGGGCACCAGGAAAACCAAGGAGGAAATGGCCTTGACAGGCTAATGACAAACATTCTTTTCTGTAAAACTGTTTTACATTTTTTGAAGAATTGAGTTCAGAAGCTGAAGCTGCCTCCAGGCATGACCAGCATTTACTCATCATATCACCACAGGCCTCGATGACCTTGGCAGTCTTACAAGGATCATATTTTTACATGGATGAACTGTTCCTGAACAATTTCTTGAAACAGGATTTCTAACAATGTCAGACACACTTATCTTTTCATTCTGCTTCTGTTTTCCTTGATTAAACATACTTATAGTAGACATTTAAGAGAGAAAACAAGTCTTCACTAACGTGCAGGTTTAATAAAACTAAATCAGTCGTGGACATAAAACAGTGTTTGCAGTTATCACACTCTTTGCTGCTTGCATTCTTTGACCCTCTGGCTATCCTAGTGATTTACTTTGTAAGTTCATCAGGATAGGGTTTATCTTCTACTCCTTGTTTGCGTACAGACTGCCAGAATGGTACCTGCTTCCCAAATGGCTCTTGAACATTATGTAGTAAACATGATTCATATGTCGATCATCTCCATCGTTCTTAGAAAGACTGACAGGAGATAATACCTTTGGAAGGAATTGCTTTCAACACTCCAGTGTCACTGTGCAGCAGTGGTGTACACTTACTGTAAACTTCCAGTCTAGGAGTTTCCCACAAATGCCGAGGGTAAAACAATCAATAAAATTGACATATACAATGAATTATATTCTCTGCTTGCAATTACTCAAAAAAAGGGAGAAATTTTGTTGCTTTGATGAAAGACATCAAGCTCTGTTTCAGTTCATAGCCTTCTCCCAACTTCAGAACAGACCAACACAGAACAAGAAGTCTAATCACAGCTCTTTAACCATCACACAGAAGTAGTCAAGGTGATATTTATTTTATTTGCATAAATAATGCATAACAGAAATCTAGATATTAATTTGGAAAAGAAGTTTGTTCTAGCACCCATGGAGGAGACTCTACTGAAACACAAATAATAATTTTATAAGCAGAATTCAAGACTTGGTTCTTAATTACCATTTCATGTCTTGTCTCTACCTGTACTAAGAGCAAATTCACTGATACCATGCCACATACACACCTATCTTGCTACAGTGGAGTTTAATGGAGAGGAAAAGATACAAAAAAATGTACTTATTGGCTGTCATCAGACAGGGACTGACAGACATATGTTCTGATTCACTGAAGAAATCTGTCTACTCTTAAATTGCCAATATATGCATAAATCGTAAGATGCTGAAAAGAGAGATTATATCTGAAAATTATGTGGGTTTTTTTTTTCTCTTTAGAGGAAAATGTGGACAAAAATATCACCAGAAACACTTCTAAAAACTTGCCCTAATCATTCTTGATTTTCAGTAATACATTTATTAAGTCATGTTTTCAGTCACAGAAATAACAAATGGACATATCTGCTGTTTTGAAAACAATAAATGAGTTAAACTTCTTAATTCAATAACAATTCAGCTACAGACCTTGTGAAAAATTTAAAGCTGGGCTGCCTGAGTGTAAGATGGCACGGGTATCGCAGGGCACAGTAATCATCCTGGATACACACTTGAATTACTTATGGGAACGTATCTAGCAAGCTTTATTGAGTTGGTAAAAACAAACGGCTATAAAGATCAACTCTGGTTTATGAATCTGGCCCACAGAAAGAAAGAAACATTTATTCAAACCGGTTTCGGGGACAATAGCTGAAAACAAGCAACAGACAATGAAACAAAGTGGTTCTTGATCTATTAATATTAAATATATTTTAAATATTTTGTAGTATGCACTGTTACTTGTCTTACTCAAAAACTGCTCATTTTAGCTGTTGAAACAATAGAGTAGGATATTAATGCCAGACCTTAACAAAAGCTGGTTTTGGCTCAGCCAAAATAAAAAACCCCACAAAATTCTTATTTTCTGTACAGTACTGTCACTAGATATATGGCATGGATACTGAATTGTAAACTAACTAGAATAAAAGAATCACCCTTTTAATGAGTGTAATATATCACAACAATGTCAATTTGATTAATATAATGGGGCCACTTTTCAGAAGAAGGAAATTACAGGTCATTAGGGTAAGTTATAATTATGTTATAGATTTAAATGATTTTTTTTTCCATTTTGCTAAGAATTTATCAAATATTTTTTCTTTGAATATCTTATGTTTTTCTTTAAAATCTTACATCATTCTTCTTTCCTCCAAACAGTTCTAACTCAGAAACATACGAGAGTGAGTCATAACGCCTTGTCTGGTTATACAACATCTGGATCAATTAGAAAAGAAAAGAAAAAAACCACCTCGTAAATATACTTTGAAAAAACCTTCTATATAATTATACATACAAGTCCCTTTTTTAACGTAGATTTTTACTAAACATACAGTTGGGTAAGTTTTGTTCCTTGGAGATACAAACAAAAGATGACAAGCAAGTTAAGACACAAGAGTTTACAGGATGAAAACGAAGATTTTGGAGGCAGAGGAGACAGCTTAGGGAAAGGGCAATGTAAAAGAACAAGACAAAAAGCAAAACTTAATCATGTGATAACACTGGGAGAGGCAGTTTGGAGAGAAGATGTATGTAGGGGAGAGTGAGAGCAATTGAGGTTTAAAAGTAGAAAGAGCTTGAATGGGATCTGGTAAAAGGTAAGAAGATCTAAGAGATGCACAAAGCTTACAAAAACAAGGAATCCACTAGCCTGCCAAAAATGAGTAATTTCATATGTTTCTACTCACAGAGTTTTAAAAAAATTAACTGATGGAAGGAATGAGATTTTCCACACTCCTGAGGATGACAGAGAACATTAATACAGAGAGGAAGCATGTTGCTGCCAGGGTACAGGAGATGCCCCAGAAGACAGTGACAGATTGAGAAAGAGGACATCTATTCATACACACCTATGTAATGTCTTCTTTTGGGGGCAGAAAGGGGGCCTACTCTGTCTTTAGCAAACACAAAAAGGCATAAAGCAAGACTTCTTTAAATCCAGTAATCTCAAGTCACAGTATGAAAGAACCGTGTCAGTTGAAACCAGTTCGGCTCACATCATGTTGGTACACTAAATACTTCCTGCAGTTGGAAGGCTGCTGCAGAGAGTGGCTGCACTGCATGCTATAGAACCTTCTTGCTCACCCCACAGAGCACCTCCCAAATGCCGTCAGGTTTCAGCATGGGGACATGGAGTTTTGGAATCTTCCTGGGATTATTTTGCCCCATTATCCACAGCTGTTTTAAAGTAAAATTAAATCATCTCTTGACTCATGCTACTGAAAAAAACCCAAGACTGATGAAATCCAGCAAGGTGAAGATGAGATTTCATTATGGATTTCTGCAAAATCTAGTTTGTATTGGATTTGAACCAGGCAAATTAGAGTTCAACAGATCTAAACATAGATTTTTATATTTGATGACTGAGTAATTCTGGGGTTCTTTATCATTACATGTTTCTTCCTACTACCACAAAATATTAATGAATTTTTTATTTACCTTCCTAATATCTCATAGGGGCAACACTGTAGTTCCAATTTATAGCTATGGAATCTAAGCACAGAAAAATTATTTATGACTTGGTCAGTCCACTTATGAAATCTGTGTATTCACAAGGGACTTAAGAAATATCTTGAGCAGAACTCAGGTCCTGCAGTAATTTCTTAATCATAACAACATCCTTCCATACAAGATTTTGATATATCCTAAGGTCTTAGCTCACACTGCAAATACATGGGCCTATGCACTGTCCCCAGCAGTATTAAAAGAATGATTCTTTTCTGGGTCCAAAAAAACAAATTCTAATGAAGTTTTTAGGGTAACTTTATACACTGTTAAGAAATCTTTTTCATGCATTTTAAAGAAAAATTCCCAACCAGTCTTGAATGATGTCCCAAGTAAATCTGAAACTTACACTTTCATCCAGTTAGTGATTTATCAGTCAAAGCCACGTTTCCAGTCTGACAGACATCCCAGTAAAATTTACAGAGGAAGCCAAGGTTAATTTTGTTCAAACATGGACAGTTTAAATGAGCTCTTACCCTAGTTAAGTCCTTTCTTCTTAAAATGGCCATGACATTTCTCTAGGAAACAAACTTGAAAGGCTGAACACTTCACTTGTCAGTGGTCAAAAAACGATCCATAAACCATCAATACACAAGATCACACAGCATGACAAAGACTACTTTAAGTCTACTTTGCTGTAAGAGTTATAATTTTAAGTGGATTAAAAATCAATGACCAATGTACAGTTTAGAAAAGAGAGAGAGAGAGAGCAGTATGGACCTGTAGACAATTAGCCATACATAGACTTTTGATATTCTTATGCATACTGGTTTTTATTTGGTATTATTTTAATGTGTTCTCTTTGAAAGCAAAAAGGCATATGTCCATAACAATTATGAATGATTAATTCTTTCATTATAGGATCTTAATTTACTAAGCAGGTAACATAAATTTGTCTAAATTGAGCCTTAAGTATATTGCAAATGTTAATTGAGGGCCAGGTCACTATCTACATTTATTTGATAAACAAAGGGATGCTTCTTATTATTAAAATGTGGTTCCCTGAAGTATAGATTGAAAAAGATGAAAGGAGACCGAAGCAAACAGAGATTGATGAGATTCAGCTTTGCACTACATTGCATAGAAGTAATCTCAATGGCATGCAATCCAAAATGACTTCTGAAAAAAAGAGCTGAAATCTGAATAGAATAGACCTCCAAAAAGACAGACTCCTTCCACAAATGCATTGTAGTGAGAGAACTCAAGAAAGGAAGGAGTTGGGGGAAGGATATCTATAGGTAGAGGTTTGCGAAGCCGAAATGCAGCATATGTAGATAGCAATGCCCTGCCAAAAGTCTGATGGCATCAGGTCTGTTCTGTAGGTCTTTGTATATCAGCTCCAGTGCTTAGGGGACGGTCAGTGCCCAAAATAACTAGAGACATAGAGAACTGAGTGCCTGATAAGTGAAATATGCTCTAAATAGTACAAAGATACTCAAAAGTTTATCAGCATCTGGGAAAACTATTTTGGTGCCTTTGGATCTTACAACAATTCCTAAGAAGTTAATTGAATTCCTATTTGTCACTAATATTCTTCTATGGTATTATTAAAAAACTCCTTTAGCATGCTATTCAATATTCCAGCTTGGCATGATACGTTACTTCCTAGCACAGACTTTCAAAGAAACCTACTCCGAAAACTAAGGAAAATCACTCTGTAGCCAAGACACAACATAAGGTATTTCCATCCATGATCAAAACTCACTGTTACACAGCTGCCACTTATTTTTAAGACTATTCAGTTAAGCCATCCTTGACTTGGAATGGAAAGAAAAAAAAAAAGAAACTCTGCTGGTCAAAAACTGCATTTTTTTTACCAAAAGGACATTTAACAGGTCATGTTCTTATTGTGTATAAATGCATGAACATATGGAGACACCCACATACCCATAGTAGGTGTTACACAGCAGAATGAGAAACTCAACGTACTGCTACATAGCGACATTTTGTAACTAGGGCTAAGTACAGTGAGACTTTACATTGTTCAGCTGCTGAAGTAAGCTGATAATGCTCTACTTCCATTACCTCATGAGAAGGTAAGTACCAAAACACATCAGTCTCTGCTGTAAGATGGAGTACACAGAGGAACTGAGAGACAATGGGAGGGAGAGCGTGAAAAATGGCAGTGGGCACTTAGTAATGAATAAAGAAAAAACAAAACCAAAACTGCTAATTTCCCAAAGGATGAGTGTATGTAACTGTCACATCTGGAATCCACGTTTAAGTATCATTAAGGGAGCTGGTTTTCAAAGACAGGTTATAAACTGAAGTGTTCTGAAATCACTACGCAACACTGTTTACATAGCAGAGTGGCTGGCTACAGGTTTCACAGCTGCATGTTGGATACTGATAGCCACAAGAAGCAGTAACCCCATAGGGATGTTCACATGGATGTCCTCTCTGCCAAAAAGGGATGCTCACAAAAGCAAAGCAGCTCAAGACCAGTCAAAGAGTTTGAAAGTCTCAGACACAGTTCTAGAGCTATTACTACAACAATAGCCTCTCCTGGGCCAAAAAAAAAAAAAAAAAAAGCTATGTCAAAGTACTGCTTTTATAGATTCTCATGGTAGTAACTACACTCCAGCCAAGAGAGTGGCTGAAAAAGTGGCAAAGGACAACAGTAGTAGTTTCAGTGATGTGGCATTTGAAAAACACTTCAGATATAAAAGAAAGCCTTTGTTTTCAGAGGTCTAGCAAAATACAAGTGTCAGTTTATTCAATAAAATGTCTACTCCGAAAACATTTTCTTAAGGTATTCAAGGTTAGTGGGAACTCTAAATTTGGAAAGGGCCTCAAGATTCAACCTCTATTCATTTGTGCATATGTGCACTTCACAATGAATTTAAAAGCCCCTAAAACAAACAAACAAACAAACAAACAAGCTAACCTCAGTAGTTTTCTGGAAAGGTCAAAAGCTCGTTGGTTATAAACAACACTGGTGAAGTGTTTAGACTGCTAGTGTAAACATCTTTAGCACGATGGTAAAGATTAAAAGATAGAGAGTGGCAGACAACGTACAAAGAAAGACAGTGAATTCCTCCTGTAAATGCAGATGTGAATTCTTCATGTGTTAGTTTGCTTTGAGCTGTGTTAGGTCACACTGTGTGACACACATTTGATTTGCTAGAAGATTTACAAGGACACACCTATCAAAATACGTTTATAAACTGCCTGAAGAATTAGTCAACTGCATTTTGCCAATATCCGAAGTAGATGTGGGATGTTTATCTGTAGAACCCAAAGGCTAACCACAATCAAGCAATGCTGCTGAATTAATTTTTGTAGGAAAAACTATTGGTGTTCATTCTGTTGTCTCCACATTTATCACCATTTTGTTTGAATATGAAACTTGGGAATTAAGGCTATTTCCCTCAGCCTGCCAGAATAACACAGTGCAACATCTTTGCTTAACTATTGCTTTTAAAATAGAACACGGTGGAGAAAATGCAAGACGAATTAAAACCCAAAATTAATTGATCTGTTTACACCTGTATGCAGGAACACTGGAATGAATGGCACTGATTGCTGTTACAAAACAACATTTACGCTTGAGTAAATGAAGTGTTATACTCTATTGGAAGAACACAACTGTATCTTGGAGAGCAATGTTTAAACCAGCAGCTTATGTAGTTTGTCTTATAGAAATTCATAGTTTCATTTCCATCTATTACTGTATGGATCTACACTAGACAATTTTTACCTGACAAAAAGGGGTTTCCAAGAAGAACGCCTATGGGCTTTTCAGTTCATAGACTTCTTTTATGTCAATGTCCTCAGAAAGAGGACAAACAGAAAAAGGTACACAGATTGGAAGCGACTAAATAAAGGAATAAGGGAAGTTTAACATACACTCCCATATTCCTTTGGTGTGGTATCCTAGTCTGGATTTTCTCCCAGGCAAGCAAGAACCCACAAACCCATTACCCTGTGGCACATCCAGAAGTAAGCACCACACACAGTCCCTTTTGAGTTTAAGTTGTCAAGCTGCAAGGAGAAAACATGCTCCACAGGTAACATCTAATGGGTATCGGTAATCTGTCCAATTTTAATTTAGTTGGTATATTAGGTTGGATTTTAATTCTGTGTGTATCTGCAGACAAAAGTCTACATTCTTAAAAACATGCTTGAACTGTTCAAGTGAAACAGAGATCGAAATGCTAATTGAGTCTTCTCCCAGAAAGGTTTTGCTTAGATCTGTGAGAATACAAAAGGCCAGTTAATGAAAATATATGCAAGACATTTTGTTTATTCGTTTCAAATCATATAGACAGGTTAATTAAAAATTCACAAAGGATTTGTTTTCTGTGTATCAAGCCTAGGGGTTCTTGGTGTTGTGTTTAAACAGGTGCATAAAAGAGCAATGAAGGGAAAATAGATATGTACCCTGAACAAGGAATTAAAAAAAAGAAAAGCAATATCCCAGGCAACAGAAAAGATGGAATTTATCATTTGTGCATGCAAATGAGAGGGTAGTTGGGATAAGAGCTAATGTAAATTTCTTATTCCTTTTGTAGTCCAGTCCATTCTGAGACTTCGAATTTCAGCATACTACGATGAACTGATAAAGATCTGTATCATGAGAAGCCCCTAAGCAAAGAAGCACGAGAGAGCAAGCACACCTCCCACCCAGTCCATAGAGACCACCCTGTTAGGGAGCAGAAGGCAAAGGACCAAACAGTTAGATTCTCCCTCTGTCTAGCCCAGAGAACAAGTAATGCCCTTCCAAGGAACAGGCAGAGTTTGCGCCAATTCCTTTTGGAATTTATCTAGGATTACTGAACAGCTCAAGCTGGAAATGACCTCAAAAGATCATCTGGTCTAGCCTCAATTAGGCATACTCAGGACTGGAGTGAGTACCACGAAAGGACTGTACCAGACAGACTGCTGCAGATCTGACACTGAAATGAGCTCCAGCGAAAACTGGCCATTTCATATCCTGGAAACACCTTTTCAATTTAAAGAAAGATTCTTCTTATTTGATATTTATAGCTATAATTAATTTTCTTATGCTGATATGCAAAGAATTTAGGTTCCCAAGAGGATGAAAACAGAGGCTGAAACAGTAACTAGCTGTGCAGGTACTTTGTTTGACCAAGGCCATGAAGTTTAAATTGATTTTCTTAAAAGTCAAGAAGAATAATTCCATGGATTTTATGTGGAAAAACACTGATGCGTCACCAACTTGTATTTTCTATTTTCTCACTGTTCCATAAAAGGCTGTTTGATACTTTCATCGTTTAATCTAAAATGGGAAATATTTCTATCTGGAACCCTTGAAGGAAATGGCTCTGTCCTCCAGAGCAGGAGAGAAAGTTCAGCTTTAACCACCGGAAGACTGTGGCATTCTTGAGAACAATTTGACACAAGGGCCACCGAACAGGCAAATGCAGACAGCAGCTTGCAGCTCAGCTACACAACACCGAAGGTCTGCCTGCAATGGTAGACACCCTAAGCAAGGGGTCCATAATCAATTCTGTTAGAGTAACAGGGTCTTTTGGCATCCCATGCTCCGCAATTCTCTATTCCTGACAGAGCAATTTCAAGAACAGAAAAAGATGTCTTTAAATGAATGTACAAAGGAGGTAAACTTTGAGAATGAAGTTTTTTAGAATGGAGTAACAGAAGAGAGGTGATGAAAGTAGTACATGGCATGTGTAAACACTCACCAAACTAACACAGAAACAGAAGACAACAAACAGGTAAGAGATCACTCAGAAGTCATTTAGAAAAGTACTCATGTAATATGCAGAAGCATTGTGTATCTAACAAGATTCCACACTGATTTCTTTTTTACATATAACGTGCTGAGAATGCAAATATGATTTATGAAACATAGATTTAAAAAGATTTTCATGCATACCATTTTTTTCCTCCCCTTTCTTATATGCACAGAATTTTTCTGTATATTGCTCACTTTTTACCATTTCTCTGGACACAGGTAAAATATTAAAGAAGCAAAGAAGGGTAACTGATATTGCAGCCAGCACAGACAAATCTGCTATTACAGGATGAGCTGGAAGCTCTCTTTGGCAAGAGAGGAATTGCAACCATTAATTCTTTCGGAATATAAGCTTTTACAAAAATAAAGAGCACATTAAGAGCAAAATGGTACACCAGGTTACTTCATGTCATACTTCTCAATAAAAGCAATGTTTTTTTCTAGAGATACTCAACCAACTGAGCTCATGCGGAGTTACTGGAAGCAGGGGAAATGTGACAACTCTGAAAAATCATTTTTATCTGAGTACCTCAAGAGGAACTGAAACACACACCTGCACGTATGCAGGCTTGAGAAATTTGGCCATTATTCCCCAGCCCTTAAGGGTACAAAGATAACCTTCCAAAAGTGAAGTGCAAATAAAGCAAATGTAAAATTGTCCTGTTGAAGCTGCTGGGGTGGAGGTGTTTGACACAAATCAAAACCCCAAACCAAAAAAATAACTGAGAAAACAACACAACCTCCACCTCTCAGCTACTACTTACAGCTTTCTAACGTGGTAAAACCCCTTAAAACTGACAACACTCCTGTCAGAACAGGGATGCTATTATGCAGGGCTTCTACAAAGCTTTCAAAAGTCATGTCATTTTCATGCTGCTGTAAATTGGGAAATCTGAGAAGTGAAGCACAGGTTAGCAACGATTTCACTTTTTTTAAGGAGAAAACACAGCACAGCTGAAGCCAGAGGAATACTACTGTGGCTGAGACTCCTCCTTTCTAAATCCAGAAAACAAAGCAGGGGGGATATGACATTTACCTATGACAGAAGCAGTAGGGAAAAGACAGGAATTCCCATTAGGCAGAGAAATAACCAAAGGAGGACACCATCTCTCACTTCACAGAATCATAGAATGGCTTTGGCTGGAAGAGACCTTAAAGATTATCTAGGTACAACTCTCCTCACATGGGCAGGGACACTTCCCACTAGATCAGGTTGCTCAAAGTGCCTTCCAACCTTACCTTGAATGCTTCCAGTGAGAGGGGACCCACTTCTCCTCTGGGCAACCCTGTTCACTGTCTCACCACCCTCACAGCAAAGAATTTCCTCCTCGTATCTAATCCAATCCACCCTCTTTCAGTCTAAAAATGTTACCCTTGTCCTGTCACTACAGTCCTGATAGAGAGTGCCTCTCCATCTTTTCTGTAGGCCCCCTTGGAAGGCTGGAAAGATGCCATAAGGTCCTTCTCTGGGCTAAACAACCCCAGGCATGGTTATGCATATCTGAGAATCTGCAGACAGAATCATAGAATCATCAAATAGTAGGGGTTGGAGGGACCCCCAGAGATCACCGAGTCCACCCTCCCTGCCAGAGCAGGATCACACAGGGCAGGCCACACAGGAACAGATCCAGGAAGGTCTTGAAAGTCTCTAGAGAAGAAGACTCTAAAACCATTCTGGGTAGCCCCTTCCAGGCTCTGTCACTCTCACAGTGAAGAAGTTTTTCCTCATGTTGAGATGGAACTCATCATCATTGTGTTTCATCTCGCTACCATTACCTCTTGTCCTATCACAGGGCACCACTGAAAAGAGACTGGCCCCTTTTACTTGACACCCACTCTTCAGATACATGTAAACATTAATAAGATCCCCTTTCAGTCTTCTCTTTTCCAGGCTAAGCAGTCCCAGGGAAGAAAGCAGAAAGAAGCAAAAGAGCAGCATAAAAAGCTGTAATCTATCAGAAATTTAGCAGTTAAAAGTTTGTGTCAAATCTAGGCTTAGACCGAGGCCTGAAACAAGACCTGGTGAAAGTGCAAAGAAAGAAAATTACATTCCCTCTGCAGGGCTGTCAGAGATCAAATTTTTGGCCCTTGGTTTCCTTCTCAAATTTAAATGCAGTTTTCTGCTAGTAGCCATCTAGGACCTGCATTCCAGTAATGTTTCAAACATACCTCTGCTGGCTCTTAGCTGGAAACTAAGCACTTAATCTGAAATTATACTCAGATGCTACAAAAGACACCTAAAAGTCCATAAATACTTTATTTACAGCCCTGATGTTCCCGTAAATTTGAAGTCAGACCTTGGATTTTCAGTCACGGCCATATGCTACCCTCATGTTACTAAACTGTGTTCTGAGCTCAATCTCTGCACTTGTTCATAACCTCTCTGCTAATGGGCAGAGCAGCTTTCCGTTTAGCTGATAACGAAGTCCCTCAAGATCCAGAGGAAATGTTCTCTGTGCCAGACCTAAGAAGCTTAAAGCCTACTGGAATTTATTTGAACTTGCTTAATAAACTGGGTGCTGCAAAAAATGCGGTCATTTAACATGGGGCCAGAACAGAAAATGAGATAGTGGTAGTCATCCGATTCAATTATTTCTGTTAAATGCATAAGCAACCCTTGGAGCCGAACTGTACTCCACTTCCCCAGGAGAAGGCTGATCACCAGGTTACAGAATCATTACCACTCTTACATCTTCTCATCTCCTTTTTGTCAGAGGGCATAAAGTTCATATGTGGACACGGGGCCTAATTAATTTTTCAAAGCTCACATAATGTAAAGATCCAAATATATTTGAGCAGTTTCCAACAGGAGGGAAAACAAAAAACAACCAACAAAAATACTTGAACCTTGCAAAACTACTCTCCTCTTCAAGTTCTTGAACTGCATCCATCACAGCACTGTCTCAACACTTGAGGGCACAGGAAAACCCTGATTAAATGGACAGGGGTTGGAACAACTCCAAAACATCAAACCTCAAGCATAGTTAAAAAGTACCCATTATTGTGTAGGACTTATTCTCAGTGCTGTGTAGATCTTAAACTAAAAGTCAGAACTGTGCACTGCTTGTTCAAAAGAGAAGTAAAGACCTTATTTTTCGAGTACAAATTGTATGTGACTTTAATAGTATGAATTCTATCAAGTGGTTCATAGAATAAATTTGCACACAGTTCAACATAACATGTGCACATTAAATAGGATTTGGCATTAAAAGACCCAACATTGAATGGAAATCGAAAATAAATGCCCACATTCTCCCCAGAAGACTATTCACCCCAAGGCCTTAGGCATTAATTTAAGTGAATGAGGAAGCCACTAGGGCAGCTGTCGGTAGCTTATTTGATTTGTGAATAAACAATGGCTTCATTTTAAATGCTATTTACTCCTACTCCATACTAATGTAAAAATCAAAAAGACAAAAAAGAATTGACTATTTTAAAACACACATTTTTAAGAAAGCTTTTATACTGCAAAGTTCTTTATTTCAATATGGTAGGAAAATTAAATAGTAAGAACTTCTGTTGCATTATTAATTTTAACTGTTACTAATGTTAGGAAGCCCTGAGGTTGTATCTTATACTTAATTGATATTGTGCATTTGGCTGTATATTAATGAGAAGTTAGGGTATCATAGGTCATTCCAATAAAATCTGTGGGCTTGTCAGATTGAATTATGTATCTTTACATCTGTAGAAAACAGTGACAATATGATAATTACAGTAGTTGATACATGTTGTTGTAACTTGTTAGTACAATCAGGTACATCATGTCCAAAGTGCAGATGCCAATCCAGGCTGGCACTAATAATCCATCAGACAGATTATTAATTATAAACAGTTTCTATGTAAAGAGAAGCATTTAGCTGCACAGTGAATTTTCAGATTGGAGCACAGTAATTTCTTCTTGATTATATAAAGATTTAATTACAACAAAGAGCTCCCATCTCCCTGACACGACAAGACGAAAATGAAGACCTTTATCTTATACATCCACAGACACAGTGCCAAACTTTATGCGTAGGTGTGCCTATGGGTTTGCAGATAATTACCAATATAACCTCATGCAACCATTTAGGTTTCATATAAAACAGCTTCATGTTATCAGGATTCGTATTTATATGTAGCTTTTACCTTGTGCATAATTCTGTTGAGAAAGATGCAGTTCTGTAGCCTTCCTGCAGAAGAATGTATATGCTGAACACTTTTTGGTTTCCATGTAACTTGTAATTTCAAAGACAATGGAACCCAGCTGTCCCAACCTACGCTCAATTTCTGTTTCACATTTTAACCTATGATCAGATTCTTGTTTGATGTGTAATAGAGGTATGTGCGTCTAAAAGAAGATGAAGAATTTACATAAAAGGAAAGGAACTGTTCCAAACAATAAGCAAATTGTTTCTGCTCATGAATGCAAAATCTGACTCTAAAGCAAACTAAGTGCACAAGTTAAATATAGCTTTGTGAAACTGGCAGTTACAGCCGATAGCCCAAGATGAAACTGTCCTTGAAAGCACTGAAGCAACAATCTATGGATAAATTGTTCTTGAACAATTTCTCCAATATTTATTAAGTGCAAAGAAGCTTGTTTTCAATACACACCATACACATTCAGCCTTTTTAGTTTTCCTGGTAAAAATGAATATTCAGGATAGCAAAAGAAGGTGTGGGGGGGGGGGAAGTTGCCATGCTGATCTCTGCTACTAAAATGCAAATCTAGAAAAACTGCAATGAGATCCAAAAGGTGCCCTGAATTTACAGTCTGTTTGCAAAATCCAGCCCTCCGCAGTCAAACACGTGGCCTCCCAATGGCCTAAGCCCACATACCTATTATATACAAACCAGTATTTTTACTTTATTCATTTAAATTCACCCAGGCTGTAGCAGAGTTTAGGGCAGAAAAAAAGTGTGAAGAAAAACGGACTGCAGGTACTCCTGTCCATGTGCAGTGAACCAGTCCAGCAGTTCAGAATATATCCCTGCACAAGTCAACTGTGTAGCACATGTGGAGGCAGGGAATCCAGCTCCTACCAGTATTTGCCGTGCATGGCTATATGAGATATTATGTGCACACCAGTTCCAGCTGGACTGCCAGATGTCTGAGATTTATGGACATATGGCAGCCTCCATGGTAGCATCTAAACTTCTAGGACATCCACAAAACCCAGACTAATCTGTTAAATTCTTGAAATCTGCATGGATAAGAACTTTGTATGCAAAAGGGAATGTGTCCAGGAGCATGCAGATGACTGGTGGCCAACATGGATTAATAACCCAAACAATCTACAGTCCCTTATAATCAGAGAGAAGCCATGACCCCCAGTAATTTTTCTTTCTGAATTACAAAACAGAGCTCACTTGGTGGTAAAAGGATGCATTTCGTACATTAAAAGCATATTAGTGTAAGCTATTTTTTGTCTTCCTGAGATTGCTCAGGTGTTACATTCCACATTTCCTCCTCCAGGGCTTGATATTTGTCAGAGGAGGCACAAAGGTGCCCCAGCTGAGCAGGTCAGGGCTAGTGTATTAAGGACAATAAATTCTTAGATCTATAGTAAAGGATAAAGATAAGAAAAGAAGGTGGAGTGAGTTGACTGAAAAATCTACAGACTCAGATCTACAGTCAAGTTGCCCAATACACACGTTTCATCGTGTTACCTCTGCTGAGCCACAGTTGCTGTCTGAGTGCATGCTCTGTAGCGCCAGGTAGGGCAAACTGCATCCACCGTTAACTTCTGAACCACTGTCTTTTGTGCCAGGCTTCAGAGAAACATGAATCACAGCTGGGGGAGGAGTTCCTGGCAGCTAATATGACTTAGCAGAATGATGCTTCTAAAGCATCTGTATTTTCATTTCCTATTTTGGTTCAAGTGTTTAAGCAAAAGAATTCTGCTTCCGAGATCTTTGATTCCAAAAATTAAGCATTGAATCTGTATTTCAATACCTAAACAGAGCTGGCCTGTTTCTCAGTATCATCAAAGCCGTACACTTACAACCAGAGCTTTTCAAGTTCTTTCCCACTCTTCAAAAATTATTCATCTTTTTCCTTGCATAAAGAATGCTCACATGAATAAGACAAGGAAGAAATGCCCTTGTAAAAGAAGAAGAGAGGGTCAGACATACAGACACCACACTCACTCAAGCCTAACAACAGGCCTTTTCATTAATTATCTTCCTAATGATGGGTTCTTGAACAATACTGCAAAATTTCATTCAAAATCAAACTACTCGCTGGGGAAAGAGTGCATTTTATCTTGCTCCCTCAAGAACTCTGAAGCCATCTTCCTCATATTTATATTCTAATCTTTCTATGCTCACTTGTAAAAGCTGATAATTAGGAAAGCCTCTTTGATGGTCAGAAGCTGCACACTATTTCTGTGTGCATGGTAACAGGATGAATCACTGGCTGCACTAATCCTGTAAGAGTGTTAAAGGTCCCATGTGACAGTTACTGTGAATGCTAAACCTGCCCTATATTATGCTATTTCCCACTAATCCTAAGAAAATTAATGTTAATTTATCATGAAAAAAAGGTTAATTATACATTTACTTCTGATTTAGGCACATTAGAACAGACTCACAAGTAATACTGGGGTGGTTTTTTGGTTGTTTTTTTGTTTTGGTTTTTTTTGAACAGGAGGATTTCTCTTCTAGCATACAATCAGGGACTGTACTTCACAATCCTATCAGGTTAGGGGGTAGTACTGCAGAGGCAGGACAATGACAAGAAAGACCCAGCGGTAATTCTGAATATCCCTCTGATTCAGGTTAAAAAAAAAAAACAACTTTAGCGTTTGTTCTTTTTGCAAAACTTGCAAGAGTATCTGCTTCAGCTGTTGCGCTAGTAGTGTTCAAGTATACACTGGATATTAGTTCTGGTTCAGAAAACAGATTCAAATTATTTAATTACCTTAAAATTCCTTATTGAAGTAACTTACAGAATAAAATTTGTTCCTTTATGAAATACTTTATTGTAATTAAATCACGGCATTTACTTGACATGAAATAAACAACAGCAAAGCCCTACATTTTCAATGACTTATTAACATTAGCAGATTCTAATCCTTAAGTACAATTCTGGCATTTTACCCAGGGTTGCGTAATAGATGCACTACATACTATACAAACCAACTTTCAGAAATTGTTCAGGGATGTTGGAATAGGCTGTTTGTGAAATTGTTCAAAGCATCTCTGACAAAGGAAGAGATAAATTATTAGAAAGATCTTCCTTTCCTGCTGACCTACACAGTATATCAATTCCAGTACTGACATAGCTAACTGGTTCTTGTATGATTTGGCCGCCTACTCCATTCAAAACTACACTGACATGCAACTTCCATGCTGTGGAATATAACCAGCATATCCTTTTCAAATTAAATGTGCATATACCTATTACATCTATCAGTTAACCCAAAGCCACATTTCATAGAATATGACTTTTTTAAAAAGTGGTTTTAATAGCTACTGTTGCCTCAAAGGAAATTTATTTTTTCACAGTATGCTTAAAAGTCACTTGTATGCTGAAAGCATGTCCTATAAGGGTCCCCCTCCCCTAAATGTCTGACCAAGTTAATTTATGACCAAATTCACATCTGATTTTTGCAGGTGCAGCTCCACTAACTATATAATATTGTATTTTTCTCTAATTTGCTGCTTGTCTGAAGTGTTGGAACTAGAAGTGTTTAATGCAATTGCTTTGAGGGCTATTTACAATGCCGTTTAGACGATCTACCTTGTAGTGAAAACCACAAAGCCTTGTCTCTTCAAAAATGCGTAATACATGACTGTTAAGTGTTTCGGCTCTGGATTTTTTTGTTTTGTGGGTTTTTAAGATCAGCAAGCATTTGATTTTAATTATTAGGTTATGGACCTTAACAAACATCCATGTCTTCTGAACATGAGCCTGATGCAAGGCTCAGTCTCTATCGACTTTTATACTTCTCCAGGCAGATCTATATTTGCATGTTTGGGTTGTTTTCATTGTCCACAACATGAGAGGAAGAGGAAAGAGTTTATGAACAAGGGGTTTAATTCACATAAGACAGCTTTGTTAACATCTAAACAGAAAAAAAAAAAAGCTTTCCATAAGCCTCCCCCTTACTGCGTAAGTGTGCTCCTAAAATTATCTTTTGGCCCAGTGCTCCAGTGCATCCTGTCCCACCACAGAGGAGCATCTGCATATTCCTTAGATTCGGTGTTACTTGTGCAGTACTGCACAGTATCTGCCAGGAGACAACACTAGTGGTTCCCCCAGTTGCTTCCAGCCAAAAACTAACCAACAAAGGCAATAATGTACATCATTAACGTTTCTCAGTTACAGAAGTTACAATTTAATTGACTAGAAATGGAAGAAGTTAAACAGACAAAATATATAATTTGCATATATCCCAGTATTTTTCTCAGGTAAGCCTTAACTTCTAATACATCATTATTTAGAGTTAAATTCATCCTTTTACAACATGATGTGGATTGGGTCCAACTAGTGTTACTAAAATAGCATTTACATTTTTGCTTAATTTTATATTAGATGTGCCACCATAATGTGTGGTGCAAAACCATTTCAAATTCAGCTGCTTTTCAGAAAAATTATAACACCCAATTATTAACAGACAGGGCCTATCCTATTTCCTGCATCTTCCAATAGCCTTTTGAAACCATTTCTCTGTTTAATATCCTATAAATTTTTGTTAGAAACATTCTTCAGTGTCTGTGAGAGGAAAACTGTGCTGAAAATCAATAGTCTGCATACTTCTTTGCCTGCAATATGCTATATATCATAATCCTGTTTTATAAGAGTATAAAATGAGCTAAAACAGATTCAATTTTAAGATTCAGAATTCAGACTAATGCGTTTTAATTTAAGAAAATATCTGTCACTGTGAAGAGGCAAACAAATGGATTAGATTCTCCGGTTTTATTCCCTGGGCCATAAGCGTTAATCTCTCAGCAGAACCAACATAATATACTACTACAGATTATCAAAAGTGACTACTTGCTGCTGTGAATTATTCATCTGAAAGGTTATGCACCAGTGATAATATAAATTATATTTGAAAAA
>JAAGNO010012345.1:45061-55518 GCA_033439905.1 Ceryle rudis | reverse complement strand
GCCCACCTAGTCCAGCTGCCTCTTTATATATATATATATTAAAAAAAAAAAAAAAAAATGGAGAGACATAGTACAAGAAAAAGATGCCCAAACTATGTGACAGCCAGTGCCTTGCTGACAGATATTAGAGCAATGTGGGATGCACTGTGTTCCAAAATTCTTTGCCTCACCTTAGAGAATTATATTTACTTTATGGGTCACAAATAAGGAATTTCTTCTGACTGTCAACCTTGAGCCCATTCTTCATTGCCTCCTTCACACAGCCTGAGCAGGAGGATAGCTGTTAATGATCTGATATATTCCAATTTACATACCAGTGACTTAAAATTCCTGTGTGTACAACTCTTACTGTACAGTATTTCAGTACACTGCAGGCAAACAATCCCATTGTCTCCCATATGTTTCGAACAACAAACATAAAACAGGTGATTAAACTCCATAAACAAACAGGGTTTTCCCAGCAACAAATCAACACCTCTCCACGTCTGGTATTTGTGGAATTTGATAAGCCACCCACTTTGCTCCCTCCCCATTCTTGTTATGTCTGTCCTCAGCCTTCTTCATCTTTTATCCCCACCCTGCTTCACCCAGTCTCCAAAGGCAGGCATTCATTGTTAATTAACTGCTGAAACAGGGCAAGCAGCTTGTTTCATGGGATTGAGATAGGAATGGAGCTTTAGTTCTGAGTTTAAACTGTTCTGAAAGGCCTAAAAGGCATATTTTCTCACTCAGAAGGAGTGAGGGAGGCAGGAAGGAGTAACATATAAGAGTGAGAGTCAGGGAATGCAACTGGAAAACCTCAAACCAGTAAATTAAGACACATGTCTTAATCAGTTTGAATGATAGGGTTTGTTGTTTTTTGGGTTTTTTTTTTTTTTAATCAAAGGTTCTGATGTTTCTGGTACTTATGTGCTCCCAGATGTAAATACTTGCCTTGTATAATGTTTCTGGGCCAGATACCGGTGTCAGAGTGGTGTAAATCTGGAATTATTCAGGATTAACTAACAGTGCCTGCATACAGGAGTTATGCTGGCATAACAAATTAGCTGCCTCTCACTGTTCCTGCTTATCAAGAGTACTTAAAATTTCAAGAAAGGCCAAAATAGAGAAATTGTTAAAAATTACTCTCCACTTACTTTCAATGTTTGCTGAATATCTTGCACTGGTGCCTTTAGAGCTGACGAATAAATTACTGTATTCCTTCCACACAGAGAAGCTTCCACCATACTCTGCTGTCTTATCTTACAGACTATGTTTTCTAGTATTGACAAAACAAAGCCATTAATATGTATTCAGATCCCATCTCCACCAGTAACAAGCTGAGTTTTGGATAATTGAAATGCCACCGCTATCTGATTTTTCCTCTTAAAAATGCCCGATCCACTGGGATGGCTCAGAGTCTACCTTGAGGTTTTCCTCACTAATTTTAGATACAGATTCTGGTAAGAAACATTCTCAGGACTTGAGGGGTTGATATTTCTATTCTGCTTTTTGAGGTTATAGCTGCACCCACAGTAACAACAGTTGTTCAATATTCCCATTGTATTCTCCCTAATTAGAACATGATCCGTAGTTGTCCCCAGAAATCCATACTGTATTCGGTTTATTTAGACCTAATGTAATATTAATATCTCTTCCATGGAGTATCCTGCAGTGTTGCAAATACACTTTGCCCGTGTTGATCAGAAGTGAAAGTGTTTCGTTCCATAAAGAAATTAGGAGCTCTACTGCTGTCAAATTCAGTGGTTAAATGAAGCAGAAACTTAGTTCAAAGGCCAACTCCTGGAAGCATTTTCCTTTGCAACATTTCAAGAAGCAATACTTCCCTTTTGGGCTTGTCCAGGAGAACATGCTTATAAACTAAATGCCATGCCTTCTTAACAATGACAAATATTTCATGTCCACTGAAAAAAACAGAGTGTGTGAATTGAGCAAACCAAAAGGGAGAAATTTATTCAAAGGATTTTTGCTGCACTGTTTGTCCTGGGGGAGGACTGGGACTTGGGAAGTCCAACTCTCTCCTATAAGCAACAGCCACATGACGAAATGTGAAATGCAGGGATTCCCTTCCTATTCTATCACGCAGCTTGCCCCAAAGCCATGTACGTTAGTCCTACAAACTCATGGATACACCTAAGAAGACACGGAGCGAGAGCAGCGTGCAGAGCTGCCTCGTGTCTCTGCAGATCGCTGTTGTGGGGCATGATCTCACCCCAGAGCAGCATGGCTTCCCCCAGACTGGGTTCCCCTGCTGCCTGCTTTTCCTTTTCCTCTTCAGCTTCCTTCTGCCTTGATGTAGGTACAGAGTCTACGAGCTGCAAGGACCCAGCTGCTATCGCAACTGTAAATAATAGTCACCGGCACAGGAATGAAAGGGCAAAGGATTGGGATTTCTGGCTTCTGCTCCCTTGGAGTCTTGGGTGTTCTGCAAGTCTTCTTTAGATGTGCTAATAAGGAATGAGATGCTGAACTTGAAGAACCCAGATTTAAATATTTTGACCCACGAGCGCAGATACAGCAGATAGTTTAAGGGAGTTATCTGGGAGTCTTTTCTCAGGTGAGGAGCAGGCACCCTGAAGGTGTCATGCGGTTAATCTGCCCACGCTGCCTTCAGATCCCGGCTGCTCTGACTGAAGCGCTTTTCCTCCCTGCAAGGGAGCAGGGCTGGCTTATCAGCAACATCTGAAATGTCGTATGTTTTACCCAGATCTTTTCACCAATCACAAGGGTGTTTTTAATCACTCCGAACAGGAAATAGCATGCTGCATTTAAATACTGTATATAATTATCATGGGAAATATAATTAGCAAGCGTAATTAAATGGGCTTGACTGCATATCAGACTGTTTCTCGATTTTTCACTCAATCCAGCTGTTTCTCACAAGCTCTTTACTTTGAATACTGGTGGTCTGTGATGGAACCTCTGCAGAGAATGGAGAAAGAATTACTTCTTTAAAAGCTATTCATTTAATCTAACTAGGCCAATTTATTTAAATGCAATCATGACATTTTCCAATACAACCTCCTTTACTTATTACTTTAGATGCTTCATTTTGCAATGTCTAGATTCGTTAAAAATATTCCAATGTGAAGGTTTTAGAAAGCCCCAAGTACATAAAGTCACTGATGGCATGGACTGGCTTTTTTTTGATGTTTGTTTAATGTGTTGCACAACGGAGGTCTGATTCTTGATTGGATTCTCTTAAGTGCTACCAGTATATACAAATAAATAATGATGATAAAACAAGTGTGGTTAATTACTGAGGACAATGCTGGTTTATGATGATGCTTTTTCTTCCTGCTCAGAAAGGAAGAAAGGAAGCATTGCGAATTACTGGAGAAAATACTGTTTTCCCTCCAATAAAGACTCCATAGCAGAGTAAGAGTGTTACAAATGTCAGGGTAGCTGTGTTGAGAAGATGTGCATAACTACACTCATTTGAAAAATGGCCCTTTTTTTTTGTCCCAGTGCCCAAACGTTGGATTGAGCCATGTAAAATAGCTGAAACAATGGAAAAGTTTGCTGCCAGTGAAAGAGGCAAATCCATACTTCCCCTTTCATGAGTAGGACACTGCTTTTATTCCAGGGCTGGTTTCTTCTTGGTTGCCTGAGTGAGATGAATTAGCTCACATTGGAATCGGATGAGCACTAACGTCAGCAATGGGGGCGTGCAGATCCATCCACACAACCGCTGGGGGCGGGGGGGACGACACCCCACTCCCTTTCAGCAGGAGCAGGCACCTCAGCGGATCCAACGGTCTCATCTGACGCTGCTTATCGCTGGAGTCACGTGGTGAAGGAAAAGGGTATCTGAAGATCGTGGTACACAGCATGTCCACAGTCAGGAATGGTCGAGACCTTCCCATACACCAGTGTGCTTCGCTGAACAACGCTAATTCTTAAAGCAAAAGAAAATCTGTGTCTGTTTGGTTGTTTTTTCCATGGACCATGCTCATAGCCCTTTTCTGGCATACACGTATATGATTTCATTACGTGGATATAAGCTGGGCACAGCACTTTACAGATAATTAGCTGAAGAGGACATGACTGGTGCTGAGACTTGTAGGCTACTTCCAACCAAAGATGCCTGACTGACCTGATGACCACAGTGTAGCAAATGCACTTTATATAATTAGGGCCCCTCTAATTTGTCTGGTGTCAAAAATGCCAAACCCCAAATTCCACGGTTTCTTCTCTAAGCATACAGCAGAACCAGTCAAAACAGCTATAAATACATTTCCCCTGTATCTGCACATTCCATAAATAGTACAAATATAATTTTATAGCAATAGCTGAGACTTGAATAGTGGGATTATCTGCTCAGATTCAGAGAGTTGTATAGTTTAGCATCAACCATTGGAGTTTGAACTTGGAAAAGATTATGGAGTATAAATCAATTCTTGTTTTTACAACAAAACCATGTGCAAGAGGGGGCTGGCTTATCCATGAACAAGCTGACACACACTATCAGCAAACAAAACCTTTCAAGAGCAGAGGCTGCACTGAAATCTGAGAGAATGTTGTCCCTGCCTTTGAGGAAAGGGTGACAGTACCCTCTTTTATATACTTTCAAAGGGACTTGCTTTTTCTCTGCCTTTGTTGTATTCCTCTTTGTTTCTTGAGAAATTATTTCATAATACTGTTTGTATTTACTCCTTTGTAAGTAGTTCTACCAGGTTAGGACTTTTTGGGTATTGAGAAATTAATTTTACATCAGACTGTGTCCTGTGTGATGACATAAGCTGATCAGAAGGGGACAGTAAATAGTGGGTACCCAAAGAGCGAGCTCATGCCACAGAGCCGCCAGGCCTTCCTGAAGGGATAAAGGGAAAACAGGGCAGGGGGAGCAGAAGATCTTTCATTCCCTTTGGGGAATCCTGGAAGTCCCGGATGCCATGGGAGGCTGTGAAGCAGCAGCTCATTTGAGTGACCAAAGGGAATCAGAGCAACGGCCTGGCCCATCACTGACCAGGCACTGACCTCAAGATGGTAGCTTGTGGAGAAGAAGAACAGTGGAGAGATGCGGAGTAGCTTGGCCATTGTAGACACACCTTTTATGTTAGAGTGAGGTGTGTGCAGCTCACTTGGCCAGCTTCCATACTTACGATTTGTTGATTATCCTCTGAAGTCATCAATCATTTTTCGGTTCCTTTCAGCAGTAGCTGGACAGAGTTTTTTGTGAAAGTTTATAACATCCATTTTATCTATCTATCTTCTGGTGACATTTAGTTAGTGCTAAGTTAAGCTTCTGTGCCCTTTGGAAAACACGTAAGGACTAAGCTGAAATGCAAAATTGCTCTCTTGGTAATTATACCTTAAATTTTGGAAGTAGTAAACTATTTCTGAGTGTTTGTTATACACTACTGAAAACTGTTTTGTGTACCACGGGTTGTTTTCACTCGGCATAACTGCATCAAGAGTTACTTAATCTGAATCAGCCACTCTTTCAAAGGTAGAAAAAAGGTTTGCATTTCAGGGAATTGTGCTCAACCCTGAAAAGCTGAACCTAATCAAACACTGGGTATAGATCACTTGTACAAGAAATACTGTATCCACAGGGAGGAGGTGTAGAGGTATGGGAGTATACACTTCAGCAGCCTCATATAGGAAATGTTCTAACATTTTAATGTTTCTAACACTTTAAGTTCAACCCCTTTTTTGTGAGCTAAACTTGTAGAGAATGTTATATCCATTCAAGTATCAGGTTAAGCAAAGAAATAATAATTTTCTTCTATAAACAGATCTGGATAGGTTGCAGAAACCTGGTAAGTATTGATTCTGTTCAGGTTGAGGTTCAAAACCTGAAAAATTCAGCAGAACCTGAGGAAAGCTTTATGGATTGATTTAGAAAACAAAAATGTACTTCAGCTACTTCAAATTACAGTAATTATAACTTTAAATAATTAAGTTCATTTTCATTTAATTGTGTGTTTGAGGGAAGTAACAACATATATTTGTGAGAAAAGCACATGATAAGGGAACAGGTGTTTCCCTGCAATCCCTTAAAGTGCTGTTCCCTGTTTTTCATGTGGTCGTTCCTTATTTCTATTCATAAAAGTGGTCATTTTAGGAGAAAGATCCAAAATTATTTTGTATTCAAATTCCTTACAGTCCAAATCCTGCAGCAATGGAACCAATGGGTTTCTGGCTTAACCTATGTATGGGGGGGGGGGTTGCCACCAGTTTGAGAAAAAAAAATCTGAGAAACTCAAATGTCTTTTTTCTTCTTGTTTTATTGTGGCTGTTTTGTGGGGTTATAAACCCATATTAAATACCTAACTATTAAAAATGTGTGTTTCTTGGTGAGTTCTATTCTCCCACTTTTTTTTTTGCATGACCAAGTGGCAGCAATAAGCACAATTAATTTGGGGTTTAAAATAATTTTGAAATTACAGAATCAGATAAAATCAGTAAATAACAATCACAGTAAGAAATGGTTCTTTCTTATACAGGATCTTTTTTTTATTCCTATTCCCAAATATGATCAAAAATAAGGATGAGCTCTAATAATTTCTTCCTCTGCAGTTGCAATGCAGTACTCAGAAGTGGATGAGCTTGCTAAATATCGACACGCTGCAAATCACGCAACAGGGCGAGGCAAATTAAAATCAGGTGCAAATACAGGGGAGTTTGGGCAAGTAAAGGAGAATAGTTGAGTTGGAATTTGTCTAGAATAACAGAACTACATCTCACCGAACAGCAAAACAACCATAAGGGCTCTAAAAACCGCGGGCAAGGATTTGTTTCTTTCTTACCCAAAGGACTGACACAACTGAGCTGGGAGGGGTTTGACCCGTTGTTTTTAATCGCACCACGTGCATTTGAGCATCGTGGCCAGAGCCTCCCAGCGAACTAGGATGGAAGGAGGGGTAGCAGCAGGGAGCTGCTGGCAGGACTCCCATGGGCGTTATTCCTGGTTACGGGGTGCACATGACGAAGGTCACCGACAGCCATGACCTTTATTTCCCCGACAACCGCATTTTCCTAAGCGCGTGTCCCAGCCTTGAACAGCGGTCCAGGCAGCCGCATTCGCTCCTCAGCTCGTTTCTGGGGCGAGGGAAGCAGCAGCAAGGGACGAGCTGCAGGGACGGACGGGAGACAGAGCGGGGACACCCCCCGGACGCTGCCGGGGACTCCACAGCCCCACTCCGAGCTGCGTAGGCAGAGCGGCCCCGCCCCCCAAGCGCCCGCGCCGCTGATTGGCGAGTCCCGCGGGCGGCGCAGCCAATAAGGCGGCGCGGCAGCCTGGCCATTCATGAGAGCCAGCATAGCAGCGCGCGCGGGGAGCGCCAGCGCGACCGCGCTCCTTACGCCCATGACCGCGGGGGGGGGGGTGATCGGCTGCCGGCCGGTGGGCGCCGGAGAGCCGAGCGGAGCCTCGCTTCGCGCAGCGCTGCGGAGCCGGTGCTACAGAGCAGGGTAATCAGTCCCGCGGGGCCGCTGGTTTGTGTGCTGGGAGGCAAACTCTGCCTCTACCAGCGCGTTCCTGCCATGAAGTCATTTTTTTGGTGCTGATTGAAATCATCTGTTTTCAGTTCTCTGACAAATTAATTGAACTTTCCTCTGACTCAGGGGCCTTGAGACTTTAGAAGCAGATTTTGTCTACATGCCGTCTCCCAGACGAACACAATTTAATTTTCTAGGCTTTAAATGAACTTTATGTTTCCAGAAAGTCAATGAAAGAAGCATTTGTTCTGGTGATAGCATTTCAACTTCTACAAATATGGCACAAGGATAGAAGTTTATAAAATGTTGGGTTTACTGCAACTGATAACAAACTCCAAAACGTGTTAGATCCTGAGATGCTCAGTACCGATAATGTTGCAGGCTATGAGTTGCTTTCTTTCAAATATATATTAAAAGAATGCTCCTTAAATAGCTGTGAGAGCTCTTGCAGAGCTGAGCTGGGACAGTGTCGAGTCTGTGCCCATTTGCTGTGCTGATAACCACTGATTAGGAACATGTTCCAGTTCAATTTCATTTCATGTGGCCGAGAAGGAGCTGCAAAGTTCAGCTAGAGTCCAAATCTCCCTGCCCCCAGGTCCTATATCCAGGGCTGACTTTGTGGTGTGGCTTGTTCCCACCATTCTCCTCATCTACACTTGAGGATTTTTAAAACTCACCTTTCAAACATAGAGACAAATTCTGCTTTCAGGTACCTGAACATTGTTTCCTGTGATCGCCTTCTGGTCATATGCAGTGACTGAGAAGTGACCCAGTGATGTAAAGAGAAGGCTATGCCAGGCTTGGAGAGTGGTGAAGGTGCAGACTGTTTGCCATGCTCAGCAAAGGCTGTACGTATACTCTACATTTTTCAGTTATACCTGTTAATTTTCTCTGTTTAGAAAAGCAGTAAAGCACAAAATTAACTCTTCTTCTGTTTTCATTTACTGGGGTAGACCTAAGCACATTCTCAGATTTAAGCACATGCTTACATAGCTTGCTGATCACAGAATGAAGAGATTCTGCTGGGGTTTTTTGTGGCCCATCTGAATGTTCCTTGCATTTTCTTCCCTCCCTTCATCCACCCTCAAATCCAAATGATTTGTAAACATTAATTAATTTATCTTTGAAACTCTCCTGGGAAATAACGGTGTTATATTTGGTCCTTCATTTACATAAAATGCAAGTGATATTGAAAGAATTCTGTGAGGCTCATTGGAATCAAACCCCAATTCTGTTCTGTGCTTTAACTGTGGTAACTGCAGCTCAGAGACCAGGACCTCAACCAGCTCTTGACTGCGGAATTTGTATCATAGGCTGACCCTCACACTACTTCTAGTTCTTTATCCTCTAATTTACAGTTGCTACTTCAAAAAGTCAAGCAGAGAGGACTGAGTTAATTGAAAGCCTATGTTGCACTGAAGTGTTAGAAAAGAATTAAAACATAGATACTAATATCATAACAATAGGTAGCTGGAATTTCAACACAAAACATCAGACCCAAACATTCCTGAATGACAGAGAAATGTATAAGTGAATCCAGACTCACACAAGATCTATCTCTTTCCATGAATTGGCCAAACCAGCCCCTCCTTCTTCTGGCTACGTCTGAACCTTTCGGTCAACATCTTCAATTTCACGGAAGTTCTCAATCTGTTGGCAAATCTGAGTTTTGCAGTTTGGACTTTTTAATTTTTAAGCCAATTACGTTACCATTTTGAGGACTGTCCCTTGGAAGAAATTCTTTGATTTCTAAATGGAGAAAAGACTCTCAGCAAAGCTTTATTCAAGTACCAGTAGGAGGTGAATTTAAAGCTGTTCTGTGTCACAATCTGAGACCTGAGTACAACCAGTTCTCAGACCTGTGTGTACCCTCAGGATTTCTGGTGCTCTCTAGAGAACTGGAAAAAAAAATGCCAGGAAAATATCTTAGTCAAATGACGTATTTTAGGATGCTGTGTGATTTGCAATCTGCTCGTGTAATAATGTTGATAGTGATATTCAGTGTCTTTTGCTTAAGCTTTTCTGTATTTATTATGCAAGCCTAAGAGGTCTATCAGAAGTGTAGCTGGAGATTGGACATGGAATCTGCAGCTGTTCAAACTTTTTGCTACTTTTTTGCCACAGTAGTTACTAAGGCACGTTGAAAACTTCCTGGGAGCGTACTATTAACACGTCAGGGGTGGGAAGCAACAGGAAAAACAGTCGCTGTTTCAGGCTTTTTCAGGAGTATTGTGGAAAGGGGTGGCTATATTAATCTGGACCACCAATTCCTATCCTGTGTTTTGGTTTTATGCAGTGTTGTGAAATAAAAATTCACTGGATGCATGTAACCCAGCTACAGCTTTGTAGACCTTCACTGTATTGTGGCAAATGCCAGGTAAAGGAGATTTTCCGTCTTTTTTAGTCAAACCTCCCATTGACTTTAAAATCCTGCTTACAGTTTTACTTAAGTACAAAGTGGAAAGGAAAGGCTGTCAAGTTGCTTTGAAGTTCTGAGATACTGATGGAGAGTCATTTTTGTGTCCCACATGAAGGTTGCTGCTGCAATGATTCTGAAGGTTTAAATGTGCATCTTTATCATGTTTTATGTCAATATTGAGTTATAATGTGAAAGTACATCGACATAGAGGAGACTTGTTTGCGTTGACCCATAATAATCCTTTAGTCCTTCATTAGCTTTCATTTGCTGATGTTTAAGCATGTCTTTCAGCTTACTTCTAAAAGATCCCTGATTTTTATTATGTGTTCATAAAAATTTGTGTGTGTATTATGCAACTCTCCAACAATAGAGCATACCATGCAATTCTCTTTTACCACAGAATTATAGTTTGGTGTCCCAGCTTTTAATAGAGTGAAAAGCATAGATATGCAATAAATGCACAGGTGGGCACTAGATATGACCCAAATATCACCTACCAGCGTCAACTCAAAACAGTTCAAAATGTGAAACAGAAGGGATTTCACTTCTCCTGACTATATGACTGAGTGATGATCTTTCCCCTTCTTCCATC
>JAAGNO010012345.1:1323-44961 GCA_033439905.1 Ceryle rudis | reverse complement strand
TTTCCCCTTCTTCCTTCTTTCCCCTTCTTCCTTCTTTCCCCTTCTTCCTTCTTTCCCCTTCTTCCTTCTTTCCCCTTCTTCCTTCTTTCCCCTTTTTCCTTCTTTCCCCTTCTTCCTTCTTTCCCCTTCTTTCCCCTTCCTCAATTTTTTTTTTTTTTTTTTTTTTTTGGTAAAAACCTACCCCTTTCCCTGTAGCAGGAGGTAATTCGATTTGATGTGTCTCCCTGGCTGAGATCAATAGCAAAACTGTGGGATACTGTGTCGGTATCATCTTGCAGGTAGGGAGAAGCAAGAGAGGAGTAACTTCGTGACCTGAGTGCCTGTGCAATACCACAGGTCCTGGAGAGGTAGGAAGGAAAAGCAGTGAAGCTGGCTTCAGACTGCCTTCTGCCTTGGCACAGTGGGGAGAGAAATCTGTGCTGGGTGACTCTGGCAAAAGCACAAGAGCAGACATCTGGGAGTAGAGCCACGCCATCAGAAAAGTGCAACAGCAAAGTCCTTGATGATAACTGAGGTATTTTACAACAATAATTACTTTGAACTGTGAACCATGCTTCAGAATATCTGTGCACTTGTGAGGGAGTGAGGAATGAAATAGATTTGGTAACTATAAAAGGTATTTTTTCTGTCATGCTTGTAAGGTTGTCTATGCAGAATTTGGTCCCATTTTACTACAAAGCATACGGAACTAACGATCGTAGTGGGTTTTTTTCCTATCAGGATGTGCCTTTAACTCTCCCAAACACCAGAAGAAAAACAGGCTTCTTGGGCCAAATCTAGCTTATCTTTATCGTTAGGAAATATAGTCAACTTCAATGCAGTTATTCACAAGTGAGGCAAATATCCCATGTCCCTTATAAAAAACAAACAAATTGAAAGTACCAGTGGTGATTCCTTATGACAGTGGCATATCTGGAGCAAAACTTCACATTTCAAATCTAAACTGAGCAAAGTGCTCTTAGAATGGCAGTCAGATAATAAGAGAAATGAACTTAGGAAACTTGTCCTGGCTTTTAAGTTGAATTTCTCTTCATCTGTGTTCATTCCTCTCTTAATTCAGCTTCTTTGCAAATGGATCTTGTTCATCGAGGCAAAGTGTTGATTAACAGCCAACAGTTATTTAATAATGGATCAAAATTAGTTTTGCAGTGAAGGAGAATTCACTTCAGGAAGAAACAGGAGTAACTTGTAAAGATTACATCAACCAAACAAGAAATGGAAACAGTCCCGTGTGGGTTGGGTAGTTTTGATTGCAATGCCAAAGGTGTAAATTGCTGAACAGCTTTTGCTGGCTTGAGCTGTTGTTGGTCTTTCCCCTTCTCTTAACTGCTCCTAGGTGTCCACTCCTGCCTGAGCCATTCCCCTTCCATCTGATTCAATCCCCTGAGCTCCCTTAGTGTGCCTTCAGGAGCCACTTGGAGCTGCTTATGCTGCTTAGTCATTACTGCCGCCAAGAACCACCGTCTGAGACAGATGAGAAAGTATTTGCAATATGTGTTTACAAACAATTGCTAGACAGTTTTTGTCTGCACAAAGCATTTGTCAAACAATTTTGGGCAGGAAATAAATGGAGAGAAATAGATGTTCTTTTGAGCAAGGAAAGTATAGGTACAGATTTGTACACTGTCTAATAGAGCTAATCGTGCTGCCATAGTATTAAATAAAGGCACTGCAACTATTGTAGGTAGTGGGATGAGGATTTTTTTTGCTATTCTGATGATGGATTTACGTCTGTTAAATGTTTTTAGGAAACAGAAGTCACTTCTCTATAGGAACTACCCAGGAGCACTCACAGCTGAACCATAGATAGTCAGTGTTTGAATGTGTACTGGTGCTAGCCTCCAGTGAATGACTTTTAAAAGCACCATCACGTAAATATGTCTTAATAAAATAACAGCAGATCGGAAGCAGCTCCTGAGACTTAAGTGAATGACCTTTCTTGCTGTTGTAGTTTCCAAATGTTTGGCAGACTCTCCTCTGACCACTATATTTCATTTCCATGCACCCCTGTACTTCCCAGTTCCGGCCAGGAGCAGAAGCAGAAGTAATAAAATACCACAAGAAAAGCTATTCTTGTGATATTTCCGGTGCTACTGGATGCAGCACCAACAGGAAATCTCATGAGAAAGACTGTTCCTTCATAGTTTCCAGGCCCACTTTGGAAACCCAAGTGACTTGGTTGAAATAAACAGCTTTGGTGCATAAAACTCCTTCTCCCATCATTTCTGGTCCACTTCTTCCTACTCCCAAGGTGCACAAGCCTTGTGGTGGATGGTGGTCACAGAGAAGATGGTCCTTCATGGTCAGCTCAAAGTAGTCTGAGCCTGCATTACCATCCAGTTGTCTTATGGTGAAATGAGGAGACCTGCAGGCATAGAGCACGTAAGTGTCTGCTGATGATGATTTGCAGCAAGGAGACTGTTCCCCGTCCCTCTCACTTCAGCCTGCATGCCTGTGCTCGAGGACTCCCAGTCGCCAGGGGGCTAAGATGGTGTCGAGGGAAATGAGCTCAGAAGAAAAGGGCAAAAACTGTCAGTCTCAGAGCCAGCTGATGCAGGAACAGCCCACAGAAACCATTGCAACATACACAATAAACTAGTCTTAGGAGCATTCACATGATTCTTGTCCCCTGCTATTTCCCCCACCCCTTGTTGCCTTTGTGTACTATGTACTGTAAGCAGGCTGGGGAAGGATCTGCATCTGTTCATTCAGTTTGCCTAAAATGTCAGGTTTTGGGTGATAATTCAGCCAGTTTGGCTTCATGGTTAGAATTTTTAATTCCATTTCTAAGTCCAAGAATTACCATCTAAGGATCAGTCCTCAGAAAGATCCACAGCAAGGGGACCTTTGCTTTGACATCACAGGGTAGTGAATCAGGTCCACAGTGATCTGCAGATCTTAAAACTTCCCTGCCGTGTTCTGCAGCAGCTCAGCCATTCAGCTCGCTGATGGACACACATGCTGTCAAAGATGATGACTCAGATGTAAACTCTTCCTGAAGTGTCTCTCTCAAGAACAAATGCTTTCCCTCTTGGTAACTGATAAAACATTTCTAGCTCTCCAGCTGCAAGACCAGATTGCGCTTGCAGTGTCACTTTGGCAGTTAAAAAACTTTGTCATAGTCATCTGCTTCAACACCAAGCGTCTAGTCCAACTGACTGTGGGCCTCTTTGTTTTACTCACATGCAGCCAGGATGCAGGTTTCTAGTGATGTTTGATACTCAGGACATTTGGAGATGGAATGTAACCACTTAAAACTGTTTGGTTTGTCACTTTTGGATTTGCTACATAAGGCTGTGTTAATACAAATGGGCCTGTTTATAATATTCATCAGACAGTGGAAGAAATTCCTCTGATGTCTGTATAATGCAGCGAGCAGACTCCTTGATTATTAACATACTGATTGTGTGCTCTTATTTCAGATGTTAGCTCAGCACTGGGGGAATAAAAAATGTAAGACGCATGACATCCTTGGGATTTGGTCTGTGAAACTGGAAAAAATATTTACAGGGTTAGATCGTGTTTTTATGTCACTCTTTCCTTTTATGTAATATTTGGAGAAGCTGCTGAATTTTCAGTTCTTACCCAAAGCAAGCCACACCTCTGAGCACTGGAGCAATTGTTGTAGGAGAGGGAATGGGAGCAACGTGTCCCCATCCTTTCTTAATCCCTTCATTGATGTACTCATTAGTGTTGGCACAGTGATCATCTGATGTATCTCAGCCCTCCCCCAGCACCTCCTTAAGCTCAGCATTTACATCCGTGCTGAACATCCAGCACAGGGACTGGTACACTTAAACATTCCACCCGTGAGCTGCCCCGGACCCTGCTGCTGTTTGTGGCTGCTTGATACAGCAACTTCTCCCACCGCATGTAGCTAACCAGATCTTCATTGCCACCCCTCGATAAAAGCTGCAGAGCAAGGAATCCTGCATCGCCTGATTGTGTGTGAAAATAGTCCTTCCAATGTAAGTCGCAGTAGTCAACGTGCTTAATAATCTCTGGCCAGCAATAACTTCAGTGGTATCGGTTGCTGCATCCTGTCACCAGTTACTTACCCATTTACAATACTTTCATTTATTAATAAGGGCTTTTTGATGTCTTGGTCATAAAAAATACAGCAGATACTTTTGGCATGACTCAATATTTTCATCCCATGGGTATTATATCTTCTTTTAATTTACTGTTTGTTATTTTCATGAAGGAACTTTCACTTTTGGTTAGTATCGGAGCCCACCTTGGACATCCCCTGGATGGGCTGAAGTACGTTAGCTATGACATTAACTAGCATTAATGTGGAAATTTAGAATCCAAATAGAACTTGTCCTGTTGCCCAACAATGAGTCATTGTCCTTTTTCTCTTTTTAGCCAACAGCAGATTCAGAAGCTGTGAGACAGTTTCCTGCAGATAAGAGATAAATCGAAGGGAAACCTGGCAAAAAGATGATGGTCAAGCTGCAAGATATCATTTCCTCCAAAGCCCCTACATACTAATTAACCATTCCAAGCATATTTTCAACAGCATTTAGGGATTTCCTCATCAAAATAAACTTCCTCCCATGTTATCTTCATTTTTGACATCCGGTGGTATAGTCGGATATCAGAGGCAGGGTTAAAAATTCCTAATATTGGGTTGTGTGTGTGTGTATATTTATACGCACAAGCGCGCGCACACACACTCACACGATTGAAGCTTTGCCAGTATTACTTTGGAATTTTAATGCCTAATCCAAAGTCCTCTGTAGTCAGCAAGAGATTTTCTGTTAACTTCAATAGTAGCAGGATCGAGCCTCTATCCTTCCGCATACAGATTTTTTCATTTATGCCTTATGACTTGTTTATAACAAACTACAGATGGGCTTGAGTCATAAAGTTCGGAGTATTCGGTTTAGAGGTTTTGCTTTGGGCCCATCCCTTTAATGTACTGCTTATTCCAGACCTGCCTTTTAAAAGGAAAATATTGTCAGAATGAAAGTGTATGTGCAATAAACAAACTTCTCATTTCCTTCCCCTTAAGTTTTTTTTTTTTTTTTTTGCTCTTTTGAAGCTGATTCCTTAACTGGACAATTAGTTTTAGGACTGCCATCGAATGCAAACTTGTCATACCTGATTTGCAGTCTTTTCTGTTTCAAGTGCTATCAATTATTTTCTAACTAGATGCTCCTGTGGGATCAGCTGTCACTAAGAGCAAATTTGAACACAATGGGTTGCTTCCTATTTCCAAAAGAATCTGAAGATTGTCAAAGCTTGACAGGCAGCTCCAGTTTTAAGATGAAACAGATAAGTTAGGTTTCCCTGTTAGGCGCTTTTGAACACCAGTAGATAAAGGAAGTATTGTTTCTAAAGAGGGGATGCCATTTATAGTGCAAATTCACTCTTAATAAGAACAAACTGCAGTTGCTTTAAACTCACAGTCAAATACATTTGCACCGCAGAGGTAATAAAATACAAGTCTTTGCAAATATTTCTGCAAACGCCGCAGTTAAAAATTTGGCTTGCCTTTTTTTTTTTTTTCTTTTTAAATGAGAGACTGAGCAAAGTATTTAAAAAGTCAGTAGATGGTGTAATATAACTGTTGTGTAGATCAAATACATGAGGTGTTGATTTTATAGCCAAATTCACCGACAGCTAGAAGTTAAATTTATGCAGCTTTGTTTTTGAAGATGCTTCATATATTGTATGTCTTGGTAATTACTTATGTATGTTGCACATGAAGATCAAGTGCATGTTATTTTAGGCATATCATAAATGAGAAGCGTTACAACTTTCAAGTCTAAGGTAGCAGTAACTTTATTTTGTGCTGTGCCACTTTTGTTTCGGGGTGGAAAGGTGCCACTGAGTCGTTCCTTTGTGCAGAGAAATGTGAGAGTATCATTGAATGTGCACTTTAAAAGACAAAAAGAAAGATTATTTTGAGCGATGACACTTGATTACTGGTCCCAGGGTCTGAGGTGTTCCTGTTGTCCCCAGAACGAGTCTCACTGTGTGTACTGGAAACCCTCGTTGCTTACTCCAGGAAAGAGTGCAGTCCTTGCGGTGCTTTTCTGTTTGCAGTCAGTCTTGGCCATTGGGCCAAGTGTGGCTATTGGGGGTGTCAACAAAGATACCATCTGATGTCTCGTTTTGACTGGGTCTGTTATGTGTTCTCACCCACTATACAGAGGGTAAAGATCTTCTCCTCTGCAATGCAAGGCAGAACCCTTAATTATTCAGGTGACTGGTCAAATGCCCAATGACTTCAAGAATTAGTCACGTGCCGATGCGTCTGCCTTTGTTATCAGGGTCTTGCTGAATGAAAGACTTGATGCATTCTATGATTCTGTATGGTACATAGGATGTCCTGAGCTTCCAGGTGCATGTGTAAAAACTGTCTGAAAGAGTATTCTTCCTCCCCCTAAAATCTGAAACATTATCATAAGAGGAAATATGAACGGGGTTACTCGGTCACTTGGGTTTGCCATTTGTAGTCAGTGTGATATTTTAAACTTTAATATCTTGAAGATTTTCAATTAAGACCAGTATGAAGGAAAAGAAGATTTCATTCCGAATCATTACAGTTGAGAAAACACCAAGGAATGGTAAATATCCTTAGACAGAGAAGTATTGTACAGCCTGAGTATAGCTGCCACCATGTTGATGGATTGTCCCCAGAGCGGATCAAAAGGAGGAATTTTTGGCCACGAGGCAATTCAAGCAATCTGCCAATGGAGAGAAGCAATGTTATTTCCACTTGCAAAATCATAGGGCTCCATTGCCACACTTTCACAATCACCAAATTAGAATCAGGTGTTAATTAGCACTTGTGTTTGGCAAGCTCCATTTATTGAGAACATTCGCCTTGGTCAGACTTTTGATTATTTTGGCTCTGAAACCTGGTTTACATTGATTTAATCATTAGAATACCCTCTCCTAAGGCTTTCAAATGATGCAATTAAGTGCAAATACCACATCTCCTGCACAGCAACAGGGATCTGAACAGTTACGACGAGCCCAGTAGACAGCAGTAAGTACAATTTTTATTGTTTAACAGGGTTTAATTCTGTAGGAGAGCATGTGTCAAATATTAAAATAATATATCTTTTGCTTGCCCCTTGCCATACTTGCACATTGTAATCGTTGCATATCTTTGTATCTACCTAGGCATCTTTACTGAGTTTCTAAATGAAAATACAGTGTTTATTGTATGGGAATATGACAGTCCATATCCACTTTATAACTCCAGCCACCAACCAAAAAAATGTCAGTCTTACAATTGCATCCAGAGGGTAATTTATTAATAAATAAGATATATAGGCTATTTCTATTTAGAAGCTGTTCATAACCACGTGTGTTTTTCTGCTTTGCAACAGCTTTGCAGCAGCTCAAGTATTTCAGTGAATTCGTTCACGTTTTTGTCACATGCATTATTGTGCTGTTTGGAATAATTTGCTAACAATTTAGAACTATGTATTTTAATTAACTTTTTGCCATTTCTAATGATCGGTATGAGGGTACAAAGGTAAATCAACAACGATGCTTTACCTGCAAATAAAAAAGCTTCATCCTACTGAACGTGGTAATGGGTAATAGTGTAGTCAAGTTTTTGCTATGAGTCGGATCAAGCAGCAAATACTGTAGTAAAATTAATAATGCTTTTACTTCTAAAACTAGGCTAGACCATATATTGTTCATTCTTGCATTTTACTGATGCTTTTAACTTGGACAGGAAGAGCTTTTGTAACCTTCCTCACCTTGAGTAGTACCTTGCTCTACAAGCATCGCCAGAGCTTCCAATAGACCTACTGGCAGTACTGTCCTGTGGGAGTTGAGGTGTCAGGATCCAGCACTCTCTATTTATTTATAATTTTATTCCCATATGACTGAAGAAAAACACCCTGACAAAAGGAAGTAATCTCTCTAAGGAAGGCGAAATCTTTTCTTTTCTTTTTTTTCCTTTCTTTTTTTTTTTTCCCCCCTACTCCTTGAATAGCTTTACAATGGTGATTTTTATCAGAGGAGTCATCTGCCAGGTTTTATGAATCGGTGCTCATGTTGTGGATCCATTAGGGGCTTGTACTTCTCTCCATGACAATGAAGTTGGAGGGAGTAATGAGGAGGCAGCTGCTTAGATCAAGTGGCAGTGTCTGTCCACTCCTAAGCCTGTAGCCAAAATCAACAGTGTGTCTTTACTGTTGATCTAGGGAATGATGTTACAAAAATGGGATGTTTGCACTAATGACTTAGTCAAATACATCTGGAGCCTTTTTTCCCTGAAGAAATGAAACTGATGTAATAACACAACACAGTCTCCTTATTATGTAAATCATGAGGCAGAAAGCTGAGGATGTTATTTAAAGAAAACTGAGGAAAGCTGAAGATTTGCTCAAGTAATTTCCCATTTTTACCCCATATGAGATCTTGCAGATGTCAGGAAGGAATAGAAAAAAGCAGCAAACCTCCTAGCTTCCAAATGTGAGACATTTCTCTTCTCACAATACACTTTTACACCACTGAAAACCTGGAGTTTTCTACAACCAAAAAAATTTGGACATACTGTGAGTAAGAAAATCAAGCCAGACTTTATCTGCATATCCTGCATATTGAAAATAAAGGAGTAATGTAGGTTGCCACTTGTGATGGGATTTTGGAGGCATGAATTTGTTCAAGCGCTTAAAGACATGCTCTGGTTTTGAGCCCAGAAAATATCTCTCTCTAGAATTTTCCTCCTTTTTATACTAACTTAAACTTGGATGCAGTGGAAAAGTGGGAAAGAACAAACTAGAATGTTTTCTGTAATCTTTGGCTAATCATGCAAGATTCATCTTTACTTCATATAAAGTTTGTGGTCAAAGTTTTGGCTTATTTTATTCAAGTCATTTGGGGTTGTGATGTATTTTGGAAGTTTTTTCTTCCACAATTTGATTTTTGCTATGCCACGCAAAATGTGTCATCTACATATGAATGTAAAGCTTTCTGGGTCTTTCACATGTTTCTTTTGCTGGCCGTGGATGAAGAAAAATGAACCTTTAGGCCATTCCCTCATCACTTAGCAAAACCAGGCCAATGCCCCGTCACAAAGAACCTCAATAGCTTTACTCTTCTGGCACAACAGGGCTTTCCTCAATAGATAAAGCAGCTCTATGCAAGAGACAACATTTTTAAGATACGACTCGAACATTAAATTCTCTATCACAGATCTCGCCACCCTCTGCTTGTCTGCCAAGCCCAATCCTTTTACATTTCATGTCCTGTAGAGGAAGAGATGTAGCAGGTCTTAGTGCATCACTGCTTGGTCCCCTATTGAAAGAGTTCAAGTACTTCAGAGGTGAGTGCATATAAGAATTTACATTAAATGAGAGCAGAGAAGAGTTACTTTAAGACTTTGAGGGTCACAATGTACTCAGATGGTATAGACATCCCATTATACTGCTCTACAACACTTAGTGCCCTGCTGAACTTGCAAAGATTGTTCTGTGCGTCACTGTTTGTGGCTTAGCTATTGGTCAAGACATTGACAATTTTCCCCACCTTCAAACCTGTGTGACTTTTCTTGTGGAGGAGCATAATCCTGCACCTTAAAAAATCTGTGTTTTTTTCCCGATTTCTGATTTATTTTCATTCTTTCTTTAATTTTCTTTCTTCTAATTAGCACTGTGAATCTCTCTTTTTGGGACGAGGAACTTTCAATGCATATAAGAAAGATGTTAATATAAAAGAAAGCTATGGGTAAAAGTCAAGAACCTCTGCTGAGCCTCACTCGGGTAGCAGAAGGGGTTGCCTGTGCCTCTAGAAAAGCATAAAGATCAAATCTGTCTTAGATCTTCTGCTACCCCGGTTATAGCACAGTGTTTTCAAACGACGTTGGTGAAAGCTGAAGAGGCATGACAAGGAGATGATGGTGATACCCTCTAGCACAGAGACGGAGCAGATAGCTGGCAGTGATAATTCCTTAAACCCTGGCTTTTGATCCAGCAGGATTCATCTGCCAGAGCCTCCAGTTTCTAGATTTTGGCACCTTTTTCAGTTTTTGCCTGTTCTTATTTCTGGTTAAGTGACATCTACATTCCAGCTAGCTGTGGGCTGCAGTGTGTATAATACTCTGCTGGCTTAAACACAGTTCAGTGTAAAACGCAACAGAGCATTTTCACAGGTTTACAGACATCTGTATACACCGAAGAGTATTACTGTAGTTGAAGGCTACGAGACTTACGTACGTCTTGCACCTTTTAATCCTACAACCTTCATTTGATAGCAGGACATTAAGGCTACATGGAAATTTTCTTCCTGGCTATGTGAAGATTCATTTGCATAAACAGAATGTTTGTGTACTGCAAGGCACCATCACCTGCAGATATATGGGACTTTCTTTGTAAACCTTACTGCTAGACCTTGCTGTCAGGGTGTTTTAATCTTTTCACCTCTGATGAGCCTGATCAACGGGATCAGTGTTTCCACTTACACAGATCTTTATTCTTGAATGTTTGTGTGGATAGCAATTAAAGTGTAAGTCAAGGAGAGCACAGGGACTTTCTGGTATAGAGCAGGGGCTTTTCAGACATTACTTGATTGGCTATAACAGAGACCAGTTAAGCAACCTTAATTAAATAATGTTCTGCTCAAGACAGCAAAGTCCTTCTTCCCATGGATGCAAAAGTCCTTTTTCTGCATTGATGAGATCTGGGTTCAAGCAAGAACTTATTACTTCTGAAATATGGAATGCATTTGCTCTTGGAACACATGTCCTTTTTATGCCCCCTGGTTCATGAGCTGGTTGCAAAGCTACAAATTTGCTATAAAATTCCTTTTAAGGTGCAGTTCTGCTAGAAATTTGTAGAATAATAGAGATCCTTTCATCCTTTGTATTTAAACATGCAATTTGCTTTAACAGGATCTGATCAACCATTAAAGCCCACTCTGTGTTTTATGTGTTTAACAAAAAACATACTTGCACAAGTAAAATAGACTGCATGCAAGGCTACAATATACCTATTTATGTTTAACGTATAACAAGGTCTTGCAGAACTCCTTTCATCCTGAGGGGCTTAACAGCTCTGTCCCCACACCAGTAGTGGAAGGTCAAGCCCTTTGGAAGGAAAGCTGCAGCACAACACTTCCCTAGCCTAACACATTTGTTTGCTGGGACATTGGGTTGGCAGTCCCAAAGTAGGGGTTCAACTCCTGTAGGAGGATGCTCCATCACTGTGTTTAAATATAAAAAAAAAATATATCTGTGATCCACTGTAGTCATCACCTATCCAAGAATGCTGGCATTTTGCAACAGGGACTGTTCTGTCAGCTCAGGTGGTCAGTTCAAGGGTTCTTACCTGTAGCTGAAATGCTTACTGGACTATGAATCTTAACCAGGAGGGGAGGTTTAAAGTCCAGAAAGTTTTAATTTCCAGGAGAGGACGTGAGCTTTTCAGAAACATTTGTGTGGAGTCTGTGGTGCTGAACATCTCTAATGCTGCAAATGTGACACTGAGAAAAAAGAATTTCTCAGTGTTCAAGATTTAGCCGAAAGATGTGCGATAAAATTGAAGATTGATTTTTCCTTTTCAAAACTGATTGATTAGCTATCGAATTACAGATTTTTGCCATTTTTTTTTTCAATGAAGAGGAAAACACAATTATTCATATAGTCTTATTTAGTTACTTAGATATGCAAAGTTTTGGTTTTTTGAAGGCATCAAGCAACAAGGGAGAATATTTTGACTTGTAGATCAAAGGCCTTTTCACAAGTAGTCCTTCCCTCAAAATCACATTCACTTAGCTTTTCTCAAGATCATTTTTTCCCAGTGTTACTTCTGGCTTTGTGTTCAGATGGTTTTGTCCTTAATTCTTCATTGTTTTCCCTTGCCTTTTTCCTCCCCCGCCCCAAACCCCAATAACTACTAAATCTACTCAACTAACCAGTCTGTATGTATGGATTGGAGGCCCCATGGTTTCAGCTGTCAGGTCCTGTGAAGTTATTTACAGAGTACCAGGAGGACATCATAAACACAAGCATTAGTGGAAAACCAAGAAATGAATTGCAAAATTTCAAAGAAATGTTCAGACTTTGGATCTAAGCACTGATAACTTATTTGTCCTCTGTATTACTCTAGGAATTTTGTTTTCCTCACCATCATTAGTCTCATCTAGAATGAGACTATTAAAATGCATTTTTTTATTTCAGAAATACAAAGATCAAAAAAAGCAACTTTTATTTTGAGGCTTCTTCTATGTGATGCATTTGTCACATCAGAGCTGAAGGTGAAATTTAAAAAGACTTATCAAAACTAAGAGATACATTTTAATAACATTTCCATCCTTTTAAGCAATGGATGTTGTTTACTGAAGCTTTCATGCATTCCTTCAAGGAAAAGCAGAGTTTAATTACTGTTTGTCTTTGAAATATTATGTGACCATGAACACCCCAATGGATATGGCCAGGACTGCAACTCATTGAGTCACTGCAGTTTTTAAGATAACAGTAAAAAACCCCAAGCTCTTGTTTTTAACACGTATATGTATTTAATGTAAGGATTACATCTGTGTACCTAGTTTTAAGAGAATATTTTGCCATGGTTGTCATGAAAAATAGCACATACTGTATTTGGCTTCTCCTTCTTTTTCAAAGCCCAAACCTTTTAGCTGACCAAATGATCCCAAGACCTCTAAAATATTCTGTGATCTTTCTAATTGGATACACCAATGTCTGCTGGAAAACAGATGTGATCAACTGCAGTCATCTGTGAAGCTGAAACAAAATGCAGCATGTTTTTTGGGGGGAAGACTTTTATCAGCAACTCTACCTCCTTCCAAGGCATAGATGTAATCCATAAATAAAAGAGTTGCCATTTGATGAGAAGGACGAAATTCTATCTCAGGCAATGACAGGGAAAGTGAACTGTGGTCACCCAGAGTTCCTGCAATTCAAAGCCAACTCATGCCCACTTTAATTATTATGATGGATGTTCCCGTTCAACTTTAATAGGACTGCTTGTGCGAGTGAAGGATCTCAATTGCAAGGGTCACATTTGCTTCACTTTTTTCATCTCTAGTTTAGAGTTAGGAAACCTGCAGAAAGGACAAGGATCCTTTGAGAGAGCCATCTGTTCATCTGACTCTGCCTCCCCAGGAAAGATTAGCGCAAAGCCAGGGTGGCCAGTTTGGGTAGACCCCTGGACAGTGACTGAATGGAAGGGGGAATATCCTGGCCTCATATTGTCTGAAGAATCTGTGGAACTCAAAGCCAAAGCACATGGTGTTTTTGGAGAGGACTGGATTAGTGTAAGACTAGATGGCAGAAACCACCACATGCCCACAAGAAACGAGTGACACTGGATAGATCACTTGAGGAGGTGACAGCAACAATTGTTACCCTTTCCTGTATTTTATTACTGTCAGTTTTAGCTTCAATTTCACTACAGGTTTTTTCAATCTCATTGGAATATTAGAAAGCAAAAAATTCACATCGCAAAGGAAGGTGGAGTCAGGAACACAGATCTACAAAGGCCTGGGAAGTAGACTCATGGTTGACTAACTTCTTTGTGGATACTGAGGATTGCTGAGGATGGAGATTGCAGATGATAATTATTTTGATTAGTGGAGGATTTGGTATTTTCAAGAAGTTTAAAGAGTTTTGGGCTTGTTCCAAGCTCTTCAGACTATAGATGAGTTGAGATAGTCTGAGGCTTTGGCAGTCCTTGACTGAGTTGCACTTGAGCCTCACCTCTGCTTCGTATCTAAATGATGAATTTAGTCATACAAGTTATCTTTTGAGCTGACTTCTCTTTGGAAAACATTGTCTTTCAATTTACCACTCTTTATCTTTGGGCAGGGTGAGATCTGTCTTGGAGAGCTCAGCCACCCAGCAGCAAGAGGGAGGCCATGCTGGTGACTCCTGCAGGGACTTCTCCTGGGCACACTGACACCATGCTGCCTCTGTTCCCAGGCAGGATTTCATCCCCTTAAGAGGACTGGCCCAGCTTGAAAACGCAGATGTCCATAAAACCATTAAGGTAGGCATTATTTACCTGGGATGGCTATGGCATGTCTCACTTTTGTGTGAAAATCAGACTCCTGATGCCAGCATGTGGCTTTGGGAGCTGTGATTATAGCCAAGGACCGATAATGCGTATGTTTTGATCTTGTTACTTTTTAGTACAAAGGTCTTGCAGATATCTTGCATACATAGATACGATGTTTCCCTACAAATTTATAATCAATTTTATTCATAGTAATAATGTCTATAATCAAACTGAAATCAAAGACCAGTAAGAATTTGACATTAGACTGTCGTTCTTTGCCATCTCAAAGGTCATTCAGAATAAATTAAAAATTATAACAATAAATTAGTGGAATAGTATTGTATCTTTTCAGAGGACACAGGCTCCCAGTTTCGATGAAAACTGCTCTGCAGCCAGCTGCTTCTGCAGCTGACATTTGCTTATTGAGCCAAATCCATATCTCAGGGCAGAGCAGAGGGAATGTGTCTATTCTAGTTCCTGAGAAACAAAGCAGACAAGGGCTATTTCTAGTGGCCTTTCAGGTCCAGTGTGGGTGGCTGAGAACTCTGAATCAAAGTCCTCCCTTTCAAAATTGAACCCAGTGATATGAATTTTGAACAGGGCTCACAGACTTAAACTCAGTAAAGGAGGAAATTGAGTCAGTTTCTGATAAAATAAGCAACTTCCCTGCCTCTTGGAATAAGCATATTATCTTCAAGAGATGGGAAAAGCAATAAATAAGAAATAAACTCAGAAGAATGAATTTAAATATTAGAGGGCACTAAAATCTGGGAAAAATGTCCTGGCTCGTTTTCTTCAAAACATTTTGATAGACTTTTGATAAAGTATGAAACACAAAAAAGGCTGTCAGCTTGGGCCAACAAACAAAAATGCTGGCAGATGTGTGGAACGCTTGCTCTTTTTTTTTTATTTACAAAGTTATACAATAAAATCCAGCCAGTCTATGTGACTATGATAAGGGGGAGGAGGGAAGATGGGGAAGAAGGTTAAAGTCTTTCAAACCTGGATGCTTAATTCTAGGTCTCTAAATCTGTATTTCTTATACAAATCATTCTGAGAAATGCTTATACATCTCAGAACTCACCCTCAAATCATTTAAGTTGAATTTGTCTTCTTAAGATGATCTGATCCAATGCTCTTTATTCAGTGAAGGAAAGCAGCTATAAACCATTTCTTCTTTGAATGGTTTGACTTCTGAATCCTTGCTTATGCTGAATAAGATCTGAAATGGTTTCTCATGAACATTAGAGGACGAAGGAGTAGAGGGTACATTGTGTCTCTAAAAGGCAGTCTAATGATATACCGTGATATATATTTTTAATGCTAAAAGTGATATTGTGTTACAGTTGTAAAGCATTTTAAAAATACATAGTCTGCAAAGGAAGAGAGGGGAAACTGGTAGGTATTTCTTTTTTATCAAAGACTAGCCATTCATAAATTGCTGAACAATGGAAACTGCATGCAGTGGTAGCGCCTGGACTTAGAGTGAGCCATAGCATTTCATAAACTCGTAGAGCTAGGCATAAAGTGCTACTATTGGGAGCCTGCATCACTGAGTATCTGCTCACTTAAACCCCAGGGTAGAGGAGAAATTTTCATGGAGCTTATAGTGATTTATAATGGGAAGCATAGGCTTTTTCATAGACATTGTTCTCAGTGACAGTGTAAAGAAAGAGAGCACTAAATCTCTTCTCATCATAACTAATGATTAAGTCAGCAGCTTTTTTGGCGAATACAGAATGCCCTTCTACAAAAACAAAGTATTCTATTGTGATGTATTACGTTTAAAAAACCCATAAGTATCCCATAAGGCTATTGCAATATTTTTAACTAGATCTTCCCTCTTTGTCACCATATTGAAATAAATGGAATGTGTCAGACTGAGTAATGCTCTTTCAATAAGTTTTTAGGAGCTCACTTAGAAGTTTGGCAAAATATAAAGAAACGAGGAAAACTTTCTCAGGATCCTCTATGGCCTGAATGAAAGATCAGTCCATTAAGGAGAAAAGCTTATGCTGATGCTGACACTAACAAATGGGACAGGGAAAGATATTTCTGCTTAGTTTGGGCTACCTTACTCCAAGTTTGCTGCCTCAAGTTGCCCTGTGAAATAAATCAGCCAGCTGAAGATGATTCATTGCATTATGAAGTTCCCATCAATATAATGGAGAAATCAGTTTTGTTTGAGTGTTCAAATGTGAACCCACCCTCAACTATTAGGAGTCAAAGGGCCAGCAGTAGCTGAAAAATTCACTCCCCTGAATCCTCAGTTCAGACCTGGCATTGAACTATAGCAGTAGGAAAGCCTCTTCCTTCAGAGGATATTTCTGTTACCCGGTCTGGATACTGAACTTGCTTTAGCATCATACATTATTTGGAAGAAATTACCATGATTTTGTTAGGCTGTTTCTTCTCCATGCTTTTATTTCAGATGTGATCTCAGTCCTATTGAAATCAGTGATAACACTCCTACAGCCATCACCTGGGCCAGGCTTTTAATCTCTCTTTGACCCTTGAGGCAGATTTTTAAAAGGTGGACCTCCAGAGTTAGGTCTAGCTTGGATTTTAAGTTTCTCTTCTAGGGAGAATAAATACATTCTCTTTTATAAATATGATCCCTAAAATATTTTATATATCAAAACACTCAAAAAATACCTCCTCAGTGCTCTTCGGATGAAAAAATATTCAGAATGGCAATGGGAAGGAATTGTGTTTAATCATTATCCCTCAGTAATGGCCAGACTTTAGGCCTTCATTGATCTCCATGTTGCAAGTATTTTAATACCGCCCATCTTCCATCCTTGAGAAAAAAAAAAATAGATTAACGAGAATCCATTTTCCAGAGATTCTTTTTTTTTTTTTTGCGACACTGATCGTACAGTGTGTTCTCATATTAGATAGTCTAAACCTTTCTGCACCTTTATAGTTCAGCCTGCCCTGAGTAGGATGTCCAAATCCCAGCCACAATTCACAAAAGTTACAGTTGGGTAAGTGGGCCTTCCCTAGACTTAAGGTTCCTTCAGTTTTCCTTTTCCCCCCTGCTTTGTCTCACAAAGGTCCTAGTCAAGAGTGGGATAGAAGGAAATCCCATTAGAGCTTAATAATGCTGCTTCTTTCCAGAGGGAGTCACTAGAAAGTAATTTATTTCTTTAGTGTGCAACTGGAGGTACATGGCCAAGGCTTGTGCATGCTGGTGCTGTGGCCTTCGTTATTCCAGGAACAAGAGACTGAGCTTGTGACTCAAAAAGCCCGCTCCTACAGCCAGGCTATCCCTGTCTGTTCCTTACTTACTCAAACATCACATACAAGTCCACACAGGACATATAAGGCTACGCTTATTAAAGCTGGAATTTGCACAGTATGTACAAGGTATGAAAAGCCACAGTTCTGCTGCCTTCCCCTGTTAGCACCAGTAAGAGGCTACAGGCAAGAGTGCCGCTATCATCAGCTGCATTCCTTCATCTCCTGAGCCATGGGCAGCTCTACTTTTCAGACATGCTTTCCTTTCTTCTCCCTCTGCTTTTCTCTCTTGTTATGTCTTTCCCATCATGGGAATTCACTCTCAAGTTCAGATAGCACACACTTAGGAGATGCGGTGGAGAATCAGCCCTTTGTGAGCGTGTGAAGGATGCTTTCCTTGACCTGTCAGAGAACATATTTTACTTGATGAGAAAGAATGCTGGGCCAAATTCCTCCCTGCTTTAAGCAGGCTGCTGGAAGTGGACTTACATGAGGGATGAGCATGGCCTACTTTGGCTGGCGGAAGGTCTCCTAAGCAGATGACACTGTTTACAATGTATTGGCTGCTTTTACTGCTCTTTTAAGTGATGGTGGGTGTTTATACCAAACAATGCAAATAGGAAGTCATTTGTTTGTGAGGGCTTAATCCCGAAGCCCTTATTTGGTGTTTACTGAAGTTAAATTCAGCCTTTACTCAGATAAACTCCAGTTGAATTCACAAGGAGTTTGCCACAATGAGGCCAAGAAGAGGACTGTGGGAGTGTGCTGCTTGGTTTTGGCCTCAGCACAAAGATACTTTACGTTAAAAATACATAGTGAAGAAAATAGAGGCCCACACAATCACTGCCTATATGCATGCAGCACTATACGTGTGCACATGAACACAACTGCACACTAATCTAATCAATACATTCATTTCTTATTAGACCATAATTACACATCCCAGGAGGCTGGAACAGAAAAGTCCCATTAACCCCTCATGCCCTTTTCAGCTTTCCTCTGCCTTTCCATCTAACAGACCCCTGTGTCACTCCACTCATTAGCAGTTACTGTCTATGACATTGTTACATAAATAAGGATGTCGACCTGTCAGAATGGGTCACCCAATTCAAGGGTGATGATAAATATCTGTCCCTCTGAATTAGGCCAAAGACACCAGAGTACAGGACAGCTACTGTTGATTATTGGATAGTTAATGTATAGAGGACAAAAGGTGCTGAGGCCTGGTCACTTTTTGGATCATTAATATGGATTTAGGCCTATTGTTAAAAAAAAAAAAGCACACACACATACACAAAACTAGGTTAGAAAGAACGTGCATAACTTTGAATTTGGGATAGAACGTATAGATGGCGGGTAGATTCATGGTGTTGAAGGTGTGGCTTTTACATGAAGTTGATGGTGCTTTTAGATGAGCAAACAAAATATTTTGGGGTCAGGTTGCAAACACTTTGTGCTCCCCCATGCTTATAAACGCAGTGTGAGTAAAGGGCACGGTAGATGCCTTTAAATAAGCAGAAATGACTCCAGGAAGGGGAATACTCAGTAAAGCAGCATTCAGTTCAGAAGCAGCTAGAGAGCTGCTGCTGAAGCATATCACATGGCTTGCACTGAAAGCCACCCGTTACTGCCAAGAATCTTTTCTGACACTCTGCTTTATTTTCAAAACACCTTTTTCTACATAAATAAGGAAGGGACTGGAGAGTATCTGTAACCCAAATTCATTCATTTAGAGATTGCTATCTTTTTGCATTAGTGACAGATTAGTCCTTGCAGGTAGCACTTAAGTGTGACACAACCCACTGCTTTGATTTTTAATAGCAGATAACAAAAATATCGAGGTAGTTTGTAGACAGAGGCTCTTGCCATTCCAGATAAGAATGAATTAAGACCCTTTTCTGAAAGACTCAGTGCTGTAACTCTCTGAAAATGTTAAGTGCTGGGCAGGAACATCCCTTAGGATTTGTTTATCTAAAGGTCTAATCACAGCACCCACACCTTTCCCTGAATTCACGGAATCCCACAGGATCAGACAGTGGTATCCCGGTCTAGAATTTATGACAACAGTTTGCTCTGAACAGGAGATCCAGTCTCGTAGGGAGCTGAGTATCCTGTAAAGAAGTACAGCATGTCTTTGCAGGGTCAGGCCCCTCAGTTCCACTCATTCCTACCTTTGTGCATTGTTATATCCTTTACAGTCCCACCACGGAGCTGCAAGAGACGTGGCTTCAGCATTCTTCTAGAGCAAGGCTCTACCAGATGGTGATACCAGCCCATGTGCCAGTTCAGTAGTGCAAGGTAGCTGTAATACGCTCTGTGTTTCCCTCTTCCTCATTTCCTCCACCCTCAGGGAGCAACTGTTACAAGGAGTATCCCTGTTTTCCTGGCACATATGGAAGAGTTCTGCTAGCTATTGTAGTCAGAAATCTCAGTCTCACTGCTGGTGCCAGACAGCAATCTTCTGAGCACAGGAGGATCAGCAAGTTAATTCGAGTTTGCTGAGACACCACACCAGTACTGAATTGCTGATTTGAGTAGACACTGTGAGTTCTGGCTCACTGGAGAACATTCTTACCTTTATCCAGGTTCAGCTATGCAGATCTGGAAAAAGAAAATGCAGGCTGAGCAGAAATAGGGATACTTATAGCTCCTGAATTCCCCTTGTTGGGGTAAGAGTCTCTGCCAACCCTTCGGGAAAAGGTATTTGTGTTGATACACAGGAAATGTGAGCAGATGTAGTTGTCCTTTGAGCTCAGTGGAGTCTTCCCTTTCATTTGGCAAATAAAGAGTTTACGAAAAAGGTATGAGGGAGGGAAGGAGCAGGAAGAAACAAGCCAGAATGCTGTCCCATAACAAACATTAAAAAAAATGGAAAAAAAAAAAGGCACAATCTGCTCACTGGGTAAAGTACCTACCTGCATCTTCAGGTTCAAACTCTGGAGTGTGGAGCTGTGGTATCCCCATCCCAGAGGTCTTTGGATTTCAGTGGTAGAGGAAATGTAAGTTTTCAAACCCTCTGTGGTGAAAGATGGTTTAATGTATTCCACAGTATCTTCTGCAGAAAGCTTTGTGAGAAACATAACAATACTCTCCCGACATGGGTGTATTTGGGGGTTGCCATTTCGACTAAGACATCAGTTTCTGTCAGTGTCCAGCTTCTACAACTTGACTTAAGGGACAAACTCTGGAGCTGGTCTACGGTGGCAGATTTATATCCTCGGTGGACGAGACCCACAAGGAAATGTGTAATGTGTCCTGTACATGAACTGTACATCAGCAAAAGATACTGAAAATATTTAGAAACACACTGTTCCCAAATCTACTTTTTCCCATGCAAACTGCACTCGTTACATACCATTTTATTTAACTGCACTGAATTCTACTATTTTGTGATTATTATTGGTAAGATTCATGCTCCTCCATGAAATCAATTTTTAGAATTAATCTTCCAGAACAGATTTGTCTGTGCATGAATCTGCAGATGTGTTTCTGCTGGCATGTACATTTTTTCTGTCTACTGAAGCCTTTGGGGTCTGAAAGATGTACAAAAAAAAAAAAAGTCAACTTTTTTGTATCATTATAGCAACTACAATTTGAAAAGGTTTTGATCTGGGATTTCCTCAATGTGTTTTTCTATATGTTTTGAAGATGATGTTATAGGAAGGTTATTGCATGTCTTAGAAGTGCCTGGTCTAGTGAGGTTGCTTGCTAATGCCCCTGTTTCTGGAAGGCATAGACCCACCAGTGTTCTGACTGATATCATCAGTTATCAACACCTATTCCATTCTAATGACAGATTCTGTAGCCAGTAGGAAATATATAAAAACCATAATTCAGAAAAAGACTCTAAATTACATTCTTTCTTTGTATTTGCTTTATTTCCTAAACATTTCCCAGGACCAGCATGGCCATATTAGCTTGATGCCTGTCAGAAACCAGGGGAACCATGTCAAAATATAAGTTAAAAAAAAAGAAAATATATCTCTTTCCTCTTTAAGGTTGATTGTAAAAACCCATGTGCATACACACATGCTACATTTATAAAAATAATTCCTAACACCCTCTAAAAAAGTCTAATCATAATATCTCAAATATGTGGCCAATATATACGGGATTATTTTGCAGCACTGGGTTAAGCATATTGCTGGCAAAGAACCCCAGGACACGATGATATAAATTCACAGAAATTGTGCTTGCTAATGCAGTAAATGACGACAGCTGCTGTAACTGCCGAACTAAAAGGGAGCTCTATCCAAGAATAAGGAATATTTCCCACTGCATTTCAGAAATGCATGCTTTGCACATGTGAGTTTGGGTCATAACTCAGTCAGCCCTACGTATCCCTCTGTTTACTGCATGGTAACATTTAGATGAATTAATTAAATGTCCAACGTTAATTGTGCATATACTTGGTAGGAGAACTCCAGCAAGGCAGCCCCTGGTAGCCAAGTCCTGGGTGCAGCCATGGGTCAGGTACCGCCCAGTTAGCACAGAGCCCCTCGTGTTGCCTGGCTCACCCCGGCCTGCTGAAGGCAATGGCGTTCCTGCCATAAACTGCCAGGGCAAGCAAGCCATTCAGCTTCCTATGGCAGCCCAGTAACAATCTGCCCGTTTGTGCCGGTGGTTTTTGTGCTGTGACTACCTTTCCAACAGGAACTGGACTGAGATCACTGGCTTATTCCAGTCTAGCCACTGAAAGGCTGCCTGTTTATTAAAACCATACTCTCCGTGAAATGCATCTTTGTCTATGAAATGGCATGGCCATTACATAAGTTTGTGATTTATGGTCGTCAGATAGCGTGTTTGCAGCAGGCAAAGCGGTAGGCCTTGAGGGATCAGGATTTGTTAGCCCAAAGCTGTCCATCTCCAGGTGCTTTCAGGCTTGCTTGCTTCATTGAAAGATAATAAGTGATAGGGCTTAGCTTCTTGAAGAGTGAAGAGCGAAGAGCACTATTTCTACCACTGGATGAGGCAAACCCAAGCCAGAAGCTATAATGTAAAACATATCAGAAGCATCTGAAGCACCTGGACACCTGTCAAAGTGATGTGGGAATCTACCTGGGTTATCTGTAGAGCTCAGTATTGGTAGCAGTCTAGCTATGGTGAGATGGAGCACCATGAGCATTAATTTACTCAGCTGAGAAGCGCTCGAGGCTGTGGTTCCACAAACATTTTTCTCTGTGGCAATTTTGGCTCCAGCAGGTCACGCTGCTGCCGCCCAGGGCTGTTTGCAGCAGTCCCGACACTGCCCTCTTTGTTCTGCACGAAGGGGTGGCAGGAGCATGGGAGCAGGAGCAGCAAGCCAGAGTGGGCATCGCTTGCTGACGCTGACTCCCTGTGCTGGAGAAATGTGTGTGTAACCACAACCCGAGGGGCAGGATGAATAAGCTTATGTGGAAGTCTGTGACTAAATCATTCTGGAAAATAGGCTTTGGGATCTTTTGAAAATGTTACCTGTTGGTAGTAGGGACTAGATGTCTTAAAGAAAAGGCAAAAAGCCATTTAGTCTATGCCTTTAAGTCCATAGTGCCATATATAAAAGAAATCAGCAGCGCAGCTGCCATTAGCTTGAAGATGTGAACTTTCTCAGCGAGTAATTGATGGCCATAAAGATTACATTGCCCTCTCTAAAGTGGTTTCTGGTGTTAATCTAATCAGTGCCAAGTACAGTAGTTCTTGAACTGCGCCAAGAACGTCTCTCTTCTCTTACCTGGGTTCAGCCCTGTATGCAAAAGTAATATTTCATAAGTATTGAAGCTGAAGCAAAATACAAAAAAGTGAGACTCTGTTCCAGGGAATTAGGAAAGAGCTCTGTTGTGGCTGTTTTATCAGTTTATCTCAAAATTCGAGTGATGAAATGTCCCTTTGCTCGTTTGATTGGCTGTTGTCAAAGGCTGCATGCAATGTGTGATAGCAGCAAACGAAGCTAAATTCCTGTGAGTAAATGATCCACCATGAATTATTCAACGGCTCCATACCAGTCGAGTTACAAATATTAGTGTACATTGGCACGCGTGTTACCACTGTGGTATCAGCTGATGCTGTGGAGGTGTGATACAGTAAATTCCCCAAATGACTCCATGTACCCCTATTTGGGGATCTTATGAATGTTTACAAATATCTGAAAGGTGGGTGTCAAGGAGAAGGGGCCAGTCTCGTTTCAATTGTGCCCTGTGATAGGACAAGAAGTAATGGTAGGAGGGTGAAACACAGGCAGTTCCACCTCAACATGAGGAAAACTTCTTCACTGTGAGAGTGACAGAGCCTGGCCCAGGCTGCCCAGAGAGGTTGTGGAGTCTCCTTCTCTGGAGAGTTTCAAGCCCCGCCTGGATCTGTTCCTGTGTGGCCTGCCCTGGGTAACCCTGCTCTGGCAGGGGGATTGGACTCGATGCTCTCCAGAGGTCCCTTCCAACCCCTACCATTCTGTGATTCTATCTTCAGTGTGCAAAACCTCCTCTGCCTCCTATGGGTGCCCACACAGCCCTGTGTGTTACACCTTGAAAAATGTTCATTTGCATGGTTGCCCCTTAAGTGCTGTGGTGCAAGAACTTCCCCTCTTGCACTAAAACCTGGAAATGAACTACAGAGGAAAGCGAAGACCTCCTGCCTCCTACGATCAGTTTGGCGCTGTCAGGCGACAAGAGGCTGACATTTAATTAGCCTTTTTACAACCCTAGATCTGCCATTCATCGCAGTCCCTATGACAAGACAGATATTTGTCTCCCCGGCTGACTTAACTCCAGGCCCATGCCAGCATGTCAGGGACAGGTATGGCTGTTCACTGCTGTGGTTATCCTGGCTGGCCTTGAACAGGGCCAGCAATGTCAGTCAGGGGTTATTTCACAAGCTCCCTTTCACCCAAAAAAGCAAGCCAAACTGTTGACAGAGAGATGCCGAAGCCTTTGTAATGCCTGCAGCCAAGCCTGCCCCACGCTGTGATCTCATCAGATGTCATGTGCTAATTCAGTACTTCATGGAGGGCTTTTATGGTGTGTATGGGAGGCACTGTTAGTGATTAAGTGGCATGGTAGCTTCTGAATCTGGCTTAAACTCTGTATTAGTGGACACTGTAGGTGCATACTCTGGTCTTGCTGTCAACCTCTTCTGCTGCTGTGGCCATTTTCCCATCATTTCTGCAGAAGTTCATGGGATAATGTAGTTAATGACTACGCTTCTGATCATAGTGGAAGCAGACAAGTGCTGCAGGGTGGATCTCACCTCTGACCATACAGGACAGGTGTGCAGTCAGGGAGCCAAGGGACATGGTGTTCCCCAGCATCAGGCAGTCCCCATTTTTGGCTGTGGGGGTTGGGAAGTGTGATGTGAAAGGGGCAAAGACCATGAGAAAAGAAAGCAGGAACAGCAAGCACATCCTGAAGCTGTGGTGAAGACTTCATGAGGACAGAATGACTGATTCTCAGTGTAGAAAATGTGTGTGCTAGAAGCAAAGCGGGTCAGCAATTAAAAAATAATCAAAAACATCATTGGAGAAATTACCGTTTTCTGGGCTTTAGAGCCAAGTTCAGATTCATTCAGGAGGTGGTGCCTTCTACATCGATGAGAGGAGAAAATACCCACTCACACTGAAATATGTGATTTCCATTACTGAATTACAGTTTTATGCACTCAAACATATGGCCCATGTCCCCCTGACCCTACCTGGAACCTTTAACTCAACTCTTTTCTACACCTTCACCATTAGCACCATAGGAATTTTTGAAACAAAAGGCATTTTTTAAACAAATGAAGAATTGTGTGTGTATGTAAATATATATACACACGCTTGTGTGTTCCATATATATGCATGTATATTTATCTGGCACATATATGAAATGTCAGCATGTTTGTAGAATGTTCTCTAAGATGTTCTGGAGTTCACCAGTGATGTATCATTACTGATGATTTATTTGTGTTACAGAAGTGCCCGCAGAGCCCAACCAAAATAGGATCAGATTGTGTTAAGCAGTTTTCAAATGGTTCCTGCTTTGATGCAAAAGCTTTAGAGAGGAGGGGAAGAGAAAGAAAGGAAGATGTAAGAACTACAAAGCAGACTAGTGGTTCAGCTGGAAATAAATTCTTGTGTCCTGACTAATACCTTTTGATTCTCGCTGGCTTCGTGTATTGCAATGCGATGATGATCATGTTATCAGCAGCGGAATTTGTCTAAATTAATATTATCACAGATTGCTCTGATGCTCAGTCCTGCAGGGCTCCAAGCACTTGATGGCAGCCTTCAGAAACACCTCCTGCTCTACTGGATTTCAGAGTCCTGACACTGAATTTACTCTGCTCGTGCTGTGATCAGATCTGACTAGGACTGTGCTTTGCCCTCAGCATTCAGTCCAAGATGCCTCTGAAGTTCCAAAGATGTGAGTTATGTTTTATCCCAGTTATTTCTCATTTTCACATGCTCGTTCCCATCCAGGTTCCGGAAGAAGCTTCAAGAGGAAGTGCCAGAATCTTATTAGGAAAAAAATTGTTGTGCTTTTACTCCCTAAGGAGGCCTGACAAGATTATAAAGACAGCAACAAGCTCCTGCAGAAGGCTGAGAGGTGAAGGAAGCAGACAAGATGGAAAAGTTAATAGGAAGAAGGAAAAGTGTAAAAGAGGTACAGTGCATGGGAACATAAAGAGAAAGGAAATGGCTGATGAGGGAGAATGTGGGTCTTCTCTGGTTCACAGTGTTACAGTATCACTGTCTGCATTTGTCACATCATTTAACAGTGACCTGCAAATGATTATTTTTAATACATTTATGCTTTTCATCGCTTCTTGATGATTTACAGTGAAAGATTGGAAGAGTTCACAACTTGGTTTTTTGGGTTTTTTTAATATACTCATTGTTGTTGTTCTATATCTCAGGATTTTCATATACACAAAAGTCTTGCCAGGACAACAAAATTAGTTTAGATTGATTTTGATACATTAATGTGCAGTCCTTCTCCTACAGACACCCAAACCCTCATCAGCATCTGGGGGACACACTTCGGTCGGTGCAGTCACTTTTAATAGCTCTAGTCTCTGTCCATAAGAAATGCTCAAACTGGCAAAGCTTTTGCTGGCAGACAGACTTTCAAAATGTCAGGAAGATAGAGATGAAGGAAAGGGGAGAGTGGAATTTTACAGGCAATACTTGCGTGTGCTAAATAAAAAATGAGGGGGAGGATTTATTTCCCTGCCTCAATTCCCTTTGCAGTTCACCTTTAAAGGAAAATATTTTTTTAATGCACATGTATTAAATGTGCTCATGTTCAGTTATGATTGTTGTTTAATGAATAGGATATTCATTACATTTAAGCATGTTGAGCTCACAGAAACAGCTGGAAAAATATTATAAGCATTCATTATACACAAGTGAAGAAACAAGCATGTATGTGTACGTGTTTATGTGTACGTGCACACGTATTTTAAACATCACGCTGCACATTATCTAGGAGCAGGCCCTCACGAGGACACGGATGACATACATGGATGATGGATTTAAAATAACAGAGTAAGAGGTGAAAATAAATCCAAAGATCAAACAGAAACAGTATAGAAGAGAAAACAGGCGAAGAACTGAAAGGAAGTTACGCTAAAAACTGGCTGTATTCCATATTAGTTATTCCTATTTCCAGATTGAGACAAACCAATTTTGTTATTTCTTTTTTGCTCTTTCATTGAAACCAGATACACCCCAATTCAAGGGGATGTTTAAACACGTGCTTAATTTGAAGCATATAAGTGATCCACTGAAGCTGATACACTGAGTATTCGGAAAAGCCACGATTCATAATGACATTCACCATAGTTAAAAAATCAACAAGTTCTAGGTTAGTGGAGAGGGGAAAATAGCTATTACATTTATATATATTTAACTGTATATGTGAAGAAGCAGCAGCTTGTAGCAATATGTATGAGTGAGAAGCTTAATATTGCAGAAGAAGGGAAACATAAGGAGATCAGGCAGACCTGTGTCCACTGGGCTCATTTTTTAATATACTAAGAAGAAAACCTGAACAATGCTAATCTTTTTCATTAGCTTAAGATAGGAGAACAGTAAGGTAAAAGGGATAGAACTGGCTTTATTTCAGAACAAATCCACATCACATAATGAGTATAGAGATTGTAAAATGTTTTCCTTTCCAACAGTAACTTTAGTAAGTTCCAACACAACTGAACTCAGAGTTAAGATCAAAACATCCATATCTCTGTACCCAGGAATTTTAAAGCAGCTCAGTGGTTTTCTGGAGTGCCAGTGCATGCAGTAGGTATCAATGGGGTATAAGCTTCTAGAAACACTAAGATGCAGATGCCATCTATGACTAAATGAAAGGGAAGCCATCAAATAGGGATGTAAAAGGTGTCACAGCACAGTGAGAGGAGGTTTTGTTACAGTACTTTTAGATCCTGATGGCAGGATTCTTACTGGAGATAATTAGCAAAACCTCCTTGAGCCCCAGAGATCACCATTTGTAATGGACAATCAAAAGGCTGTTGCATCCAGAGGATGCCATGCTTGAGTTTATGTGCAACACCAAAGCTGAGGCTGATACTGGACTGATCCTTATATACCAGTGCAAGCAGCTACCAAGAGAAAACCATTTAACTGTTTGTTTGTTTGTTTCTCAACTGCACCACCACTTATTCCTGCTATGATATGTAGAGCATTGATATTCCTTTGTTTGCAAACTGCAGGGAACCTGAAGGTCTTAACATTTGGACAGACCTTCAGGAGCTAAAATATTTTTCTCTTTTTGGTTTAAGGGGAGATGAGTGAGACAAAAGCTGTCGATATCTTTATGCTTTGGTCCTTCCCAAAATCTGATAATCTGAACAGGGAATAGTTAATGTTTCTCAACTCCTTGCTCACTTTCTTGAATGCAGCAGTATTGATTTATAAGTTGCTGAAATATAAAAGTATTATATGGGCATATCAGAAAAACAGGGATCAGACTGTGTAGGTAGAGAGCTATATAACATAGAATTTATTGTTTTAATTCCATGAATTAAAGTTTCTAAGTAGGGTTCAGTTATCTTCTGGAGAAAGAAAAGCAAAAATGCTACTACAGGGAGGTAAATTTAAAGGTGTAACAGCAGAGAAAATAAATATTGCTATTTATTTAGTAGCATCTTTGTTGATTGTATGAATTTGGATTCAAAAGAGAATGTTTATAAAATTAGAACTTTTCCTTTGTATCTGCACTGTCTGGCTTTAGGTTGCCAGATAATTAAATGGCTCTCAAAAAAAGCTGTCTGTGGATGTAGACAGCTCACAGCAAGGCAATCCTTATTTTTTTTCAGAACCTACTGTCTGTCAAAAACCCATAGGAGTTAAAAAACCCACAAGTAACCCAAAGATTCAGTGTAAGAATTACAGTTGGCTGTTTGAGCCTCTAATTGCCTGGTGTCCTTGGCAAGAACAAACATAGAGCCATATCATTTGATATCTCGAACCATAACCTTCAATAATCCATACTCTTTAATCCTTCATATAGCTGTCGCTATGTCATCACAATTTATTTTTAAATGGTATTCTTTGGTACTAATCTCATTCCTAATCATTCATATTAATGTTAGCATTAGAGTGAATTAGGGCATTATTTGCCTAATATGTGCCATATGTGACACTTAAGTACTTGTAAGTAATTGCATATCAGAGAAGCAGCATTAATTGTGAAAGGCACATACAGTATGAAAAATGGAAGAGACCAATATTAAACTTTTAATAGAAATCACTTCAGCAAAACTTTCCCACAGGCAACAGAACTCTGATATTTTTAGCTGTTTGAGGCCAATGTATGTTAAGAATAGCATTCACTGCAGTGGGAAAATACACAATTTCTATTATGGGGCAGTCAGAATAACAACATACTGATGATACACTGGTATAAAATATGTAATTATCTAGCATGCAAAAGAATAAATCACATAAACTGTTTACAGTAGGAATTGTGAAGGGACAATGACACATTGTTGTCTTCTTTGTGCAGCAAGGAAAAAGTCTGGCTTCTAAAACTGCAAAATCTAATTCATGGTGTTTATGTGATGCTTCCTGCAAGAAGACCCTGATAAGATGTTTTATTTCTAATAAATTAGGTTAGATATTAGCTTGGTTAGAATGGCAGATAGAACTGGATAAAATTAGAAAGATGTTAGCTTGGATAACATCTTGTGTTTCTTCAGGTTTGTGCCATTAATCTAAAATGACACAGAATAGTTCTCCTTTCCCGTGCAGCTGCAGCTAGTTGCAATTTTACTTCCAGAGCCACGTCTGTATTGTAATTCATAGGGTGCAAAATTCATAACCATACCAGAAGTGGTCAGACTCTTTGAGATCTATTCATGGAGTGATGATTCTTATTACAGAACTACTGGACCATCATATTAATAATTATTAATAATGCAGAAAACAAAGGCGTTGTGTGTCCTCAGCTATCATCATATATAAAAATAGTTTTAATTGATAAGCCCCGTCTGTTCTGTGTGCTATTATTATATCACTATAAGTTGTAAAAATAGGGTGAAATCAATATTTTTTATCTGTCCTCCTTGGTAGCAAAGAAAGACCTAAGCTTCAGGATTAGTGGGCAGATATGAGGAGGATTTTTTTTCTTTGTGATACAAATCTGTATTAATTGATTTTTCTTGATGTGGATTAATTGCAGCTCTTTATTAGGAATAATATCACCAATAAACTATAGACAAGTATAGATTGCTAAGCCTAGATTTCAGCTGAATGAGGCTAATCAATATCTAAGTCTGTAATTTAAAGCAATTCATTAAGGCCGCAGGAAAAGCTAAATAATATATGTGAGAAATGTCTCATCTGGAGCCTTATAGGAGTTTCTCCCTAAATAGAATAAATACATTTTGTAATATATAATTATTGAAGATTAAGCTTGCTCAGATGCTTTTTACTTGCCAGCTATTACACTCAGGGTGAGGAGGAACACCTCTGCAGCCCAGTCTGTGCCCGAGCCTCTCTCTGTGTTTATCATCGGGCTGTCAGTTCAGGAGAGGAGGACAGCTGCCATGTACTGCAATACCTCAACTTTCTGTTTACCTTTTTGGTGATGAAAATGTTCGTATTCTCATGTGAAGGAAGTGTAGTGTGTTATATGCTTGCTATATTTTCTGATGACCTAGACAAGAAGAATCATAGAATCATGGAATGGTTTGGGTTGGAAGGAACCTTAAAGTTCATCTAGTTCCAGCTCCACTGCCATGGGCAGGGACACCTCCCACTAGACCAGGTTGCTCAAAGCCTCATCCAGCTTGGTCTTGAACAGTTGATACACCATACACGTGTATTCCAGTTTTGGCCAAGGCATTTAAACACAAGCGACAGCCACAAAGCTCAGCCCACAAACTACTGCTGTGCTGACAGGTAGGAAGGATTGTTTCCTTCCTGTGGGATGCCAGTCCCTGGTCCCAGCCTCAAGGATTACCCAGGAAGGGCCCCTGGCCCTGCCTTCTGCTGGGGGTTCGCTCACTGCCTTCGGGTGCCATCACCCTCATACCAGTGTGCTGCACTTTGGGGGTGCCCTCCACACGGATGGGATTCTCAGAATCTCCTGTGCCTAAAAAGTAGACCCACACAGAATTCATTTTCATCAGTGTTGTATAATAGATACATTTAATTTCTTATAATTCATTAAGAACTTTCCGGGGCACTATTACATGTTGCGTGACTTCAGTAATTAGACAGTAGATTGCATATGATTTGAAGTTAACCAACAGTTGAAAAAAAAAAAAAAAAAAAATCCAGGAGAGCTTAACACTTCCATTATTTTACATTCTTCACGTGCAGCCACACAACATGTACAGCAATGGCTGTAGTACCGTTGCTTTAGTTGGGGTATCTGTAACAACTGTGAAGCTGTTTAGTCTGTGGTTGGACTAGTGCATCAGTCTTGCTCTCCTTTCAGTTAAACATACCGTTCAAGTTCTGATCTCAAGCATCCACATAAAGTTAAATAACTGAGCAGATATTAATAAAATTGCTACTAATAACTAGCTTTCAGGAAATTATTTTAGTGACCTGTAGTGAGTGTGTATTATGTGAGGTGAATTTCAGGTGGCATGCAAGGTGAATTCAAGGTAAGTTCTGTGACTTGAGACCTTTCAGAATATAAACTGTATCGTAAAAGAAGGGAAGTGGCTGTGGCACTTGATTAATATGATTCCTACAATACTTGAGATAGCTCCTACGTTTAGAAGCACTAAATGTAAAACTTAGGATAAAATACCTAAATCAATGCAGCAACAATGATCAAGAAAGATAAATTTCAAAATAATATTGTTAATAAGTATATTTTGAAAATACTCTTACATATTGGCATATGATTTTCCTGGACGTGTGTGTGGATAAGATAGAAACAGACTTCAAGCATGTACTAGTAGTTCTGGCTAGTTCAAATTTTATCACTTACAAAATTCACGAATCTCTTTGAAGTTGCAAAGAAGATGCATTTTCCATAGTGGTTCCACGAATGCTGCACTTAACAAGGTTTCCTTTGTGTTGCTTCTCTATGTTTTTCTATGCAGCATGATTTTCTGCATCCTATGGTTCCTTTACACTACTGCATGGGAAATATTTATACTAAGTGTATTTAATTACTATAGAAATAATGCCCTACATAATTGCATCATAAAAGATGTCAGAGGACAGAAATTTCTTGCTTTTTCTCATTCGTTTATGTTTCTTAGAACCTTTCTCAGTCCATGTTGCTTCTGTGGCAGCACCATAAATCAAAGCCTAAGTGTGAAGAAGTGTGGAAATGGGAGGGCATAAATGCATCCAGGATAGACTGCTCTTGCATTTGACAGCTAACAAAGCCAAGAGAATAAACATCATAATAAATCGGTGTGCCCTCTATCTAGCTTAGATTATCTGTAGGCCATCTGAATAAACTCTAAGCTGAAACAGGAAACCCTGGGACTAGATCTTTCACCTTCCTTTGATTGTCATTTTCCAATTGTTTTCATTTTTCAGTGACGCCAGCACTCTTGTTCATTGATGTTCCATTTTGGCATTGACTATGCCAGATCCACCCAGAGAATTCAGAAGCCAAGAATAAATTGGGCCTAAATTAAGAGTGGGTTTATCTTGAGGTATCCTTATACATAAAGTCCTGAAGTAAGATGCAGGTAGTGCTGAAGTTTTGTGTAAGTGGTGGTAAGATCGAGGTGCTTCAAGTTCATCAGTCTTCTTGAATAGGTGGAAATAACGTGTGTTCACATGCACATGTGCTGAAGGATACCAACAACAGCAATACCACTGTGAAAATATGCTAAAATATGTCCGTATTGTTTTTCCAAACTGGAAGACTATCACAGCTGACTAGGCAGAGAGAGATTTTGCTCATTTTCTAGTCTTGGATGTTAGCCTGGTAGTGCAAAGGAAACAGTATCTCTCCCTCTCCCTCTTCCTTCCCCTCCCCTCCCCTCCCCTCCCCTCTCCTCTTATGGTTCATAAGCACTTACGGTATATGGCATATATACCAGGTATGGATGTGTATCATCAACCAAAGAAAGACAACATGCCAGCAAATTCATCACAGTGATTTCCTGTCTCTCTTGTTTTGTTTTGTTTTGTTTTACCACCAGCCACAAGACTGAGCACTAGGATGTCTTGATGAGAGTGATTTGCTCATGTGGTTTCTTCATGCACATTGCTTGTATTTATGAAGTCCTTGTCCTCCAACCAAAACTCATCATTCTTTAGGAACAAGAGAGGGAGTTGGGATGAGTGTTAAGAAGGCTAGATTTTCTTAATTTTACATGTGGCCTGACTGTTCTAGGCTTGGGACTGGTTGGCAGGGAAAGCAAACCAATGTCCACACATCATTTTTCCTGTGCCGAAGATTTCAATGCACAGAGGTTGTCAGTTAGTTACTCATCATTAACATTAGATGTTGAAGGAGCAAGGCTGTCCTGGAATGGTCAAAGAGTGAAAGTCATCCATGTATTTGCATTTTAGTGCTATCAGTGGTGCTGCCTTCAGAGCAGCTCTCTGGTCCAAGGATGGATTTGCAGGGGAACTGCATTTTTGTAGGTTTGAAAGAGAAACAAAACAGAAAAAAAAAGGCACCAACCCAATTTTAAAAATAGGATGCTTTAAGATGCCTTCTGGAAGTCACAGGCTGTCCTTATGGTGTTCAATTTTTTGAATTCTTCAGGAGTGAGAACAGACTCGGTTGTCAACAGAGTGCTGTTCACAGAAACTAGGCAGGAAAATGAAAGAAGGCTCGCTATTGTTCGGCAGTGTGGTGTAGGCTGCAAGAATGCGTTGGGAATGCAGCGCCTGCATGTCAGCCAGAGAGAGGGGTCTTTGTGTGAAAACACTGAAGCAGAATGTCAATCATATAATTAACTATTATCTAATTTTTTTATCTTGATTATTGCTATCACACTCTTTCAGCTGGAGTCCATAAGGATAGATACCAATTTCCTTGAACATCCTGGTGTCTGATCAAAGCTGTCCAGATACCACATGCAGGCGAGCTGACCTACCACAAAATGGGGAGCAGTGTTGGAAGGGTCATACTTCTCATATGCCCTCTGCTTTGTACCACCTTCTGACATAATCTTGATCGTAATTTATGGATAGGTAACATCCAACCACCCTGCTCTGGTGTCACTTAGAAGCAGCACTGTCTTTCCTAATACAGATGTCTTTATCACTCCTCAGAAGAATGAGCATGATTTGAATTATCCACAACTGAAAAAGTGAAACGTTGGCTAATAGAGAGGAAAGCTACACACTTAAAATGTAAAAAACATACTTTATCTCACAATAGTTAACATTGTGTCTGGGTGCAGTCATGTAAGAGCACTGTTATGAAATTCCTCAAAATCCTGAACAAAATAGAGGCAACATGCCTGAAAAGGGTGCATTTGTGAATCAAATAATTTCCCTCTTTGAGCAAATTAACGCTTGAAACAGAAGCTTGCAGAGCTGGCAATAACATACCTGTTATGACCTGAATTAAATTGACCTCATCTGAAGTCTCGCTTCTCATGGGTTGCAGCTACTTTGTGATGCTTTAGTCAGATCTGCCTTTAAGGTAACACATCACTGGCTTGCTTGCCAGTAATGGGAGGAGATCACATACTGAAAAAATCCACCCCACTGGGAAAAGTTTAGCCAGTGTTTTGTTAGCCTACCCCATGTGCTGTGTAGCAATCGTAAGGGATCTGTTTCAGCAGAGTCATTTAGGGCCAGAAGGAACAAATCCTGCTTTGAATACCGGTGCAGATTTGCTGTGGCACTCAGAGGTGAGAGCTGCTGTGTGTCTAAGCAGGAGGTAAGAGGTCCTGAGGAGTCTGGGCAACACAGCCCTGCACCACTGACATCCAGAAAGTTACATTTAATCACAGTGTTGCTGGGCACTGGCTCCATTATTATTCCTGGGTATCAAGGCCCTTATCTCACAAACACTTCTTCCTGACATGGTGACTAATCTAGGGAGCAAGGAGTAGAGTGGGAAATCTAATGACTATCTCTTAAGTCATGCTTCCTTAGGCTCTTAGCATACTCCATTACATTTTATCCTGAGGATTGACAAGAGGATTGGATGAGATTTCCTCAGGTATAACTCTTGGAAACTCTTTAAGTCAGTATTACTGCTGTTCCCACAAGAGAAGCTGTCCTAGGTGTCACCACACCACCTCTAACCGTTTGCTAGCAGAGGTATGAACTGAGTCAGGAAGTTGACCCATGATCTGATCTTCTACCAACTTAGTTTTAACCCTACACAGCATTTTTGGGGACAGATGACCATCTAGCTGCACAATCAGTTAAATTAACAAGAGGGAAGGCAGCATGGACAGGAGGCAATGAGCAGCGAGGAGTTAGGAGAGCAGGACAGCTTGTGCTTCGCTTGGGAGCCGCAGTACCTGCTCCAGCACACGGTAGCATAGACTTCTACTGATTTACATCTGTCTCCTCTGTTGCACCCTTTAACCTTCTACATGGTTTTCCACACCATACCTTATGCTTGAGACGACCTTCTTGAAGAGAGCTTTAAGAGTGTGGATTTCAGGGCAAATCATGTTACTTCTCCAGCCTATGCCACAGTTTATTCAGTATAGGGGATAAACTATAGGCCATATAAAAATCTCGATTCTTTTAAATCAATGTAGCTCTCTTCAGTTCAATAGGGCTGCGCTGATTTGTACCAGCTGAAGATTTATTTCACTACCTCCGACTTCTTCATCGTTTTTATAGCAACTGTAGCTGTGTAGCACTTAATAACAGCACGTTATTATGTTAGAGTTTTCCATGATTCATTTCAGGAATTCAAAGTACACATAACCATTTGTACTTGCTGCTTAAATGCTTTGCAGAAAACCGTCTTGATTGAAGAAGCAAATCTTATTTGTGTGAAAAAAAAAAAAAAAAAGTTTATTTGGCCCAAACCAGCAATTGTCAAATTGACCAGAACACAGAAACCTGCAGGATGGGTGTACCATTGTGAATGGCCAGTAGCTGAAGAAAGCCATGTATTGTTTCACAAAATTTTAAAACGTGTTTTTTCAGACTAACCCATGAAAAAATATTCAGTTTCATTCTAGAGGGTAAAAACCTTCTGAGAAAGATTTTACATCTATTCTGTTTTGGTTACAAAATCAATAATTTATTTTTACCCCCCTTAAAACACAATTCAGAATATATTTTAATGTGAAAGCCTGCAAAATCTTCCTGAAAAAAAAAAAAAAAAAAAAAAAGTTGTTACAGTTCCTTGGGGAAGAGGGAAGGGTTGTTTCTTTTGCATTTGTCTTGTGCTCTGAGGGCATAAAAATTCATTTGAATTGCGATAGTTTAGTCAAAAGCCATTTTAAAAAGCAGTGTGATTTGCCTGAGATAGTGGCCAATACTCGATATAGATTTTTTAGCTTTTATTAGTACCGTACAAAGCAAACACTCCAGTTGGGGTTCCAAACTACAACTACCAAAAATCTCTGATGACTAATACTTCCTGGCTGTACTTCATGCTGGCTTGAAAAGAACAAGACTACTTTTCATCTAAACCTGCACTAATGTTATATAAAAGGCTGTAAAAAAGATTGTGTAGCTCCATCCACAAACATCCGTCTTTTGCATATGCTTGTAGAGTTTTTGCTGGTGGCTTTGGGGAGACTTAATCTAATGTTTAATTAAATCGCTTGGCTTTATTCAAAGCATACTTCCTTTTCTAGCTGACTGTTTTTCATGCAGGGATTTGCTGCAGTCCCAAAAGAAGAATGAATAATGTTTCCTATTTTGACCACAGAGTGATGTGATCATGCATGCTGTCAGTGGACATTGCTACTGACTGGCTTCCAGGGAGAAAAAAACCTCCATCATCCACTGTTCCAGCTGCAAGGACATGTGGCAACAGTGTCCTGCTGGTGGGCAGAGCATGTGATGGTGAGCTGGGATCTCTGGATTCTTTCCTTGCCCCGCCACAGAGTAGGGCTGTGACTGTGGGTGAGTTAGGTAGCCATTAATTAAAATGAAGGTGATAATACCCACATCTTCAGAATGTTATGAAGGTCATTTCTGTGTGTTTAGGAGGTTTTTTGACCCTCAAATTAAACTGTCAAATGACCACAAATCAAAAAACAACAGCTCAAAGTAGATGCAGGACTGAGCACACATCTGATTTTCTGTAGGAATCTGCGCCTAGCAACCCATAGATTCAGAAGCATTGTATAAACTCCTCAGGAAATAAATACTGAGAAAGATCTACATAAAGCCTCTCTTTTCACTCAGAAGAAGATATTGTATCTTCCCATTCCTGCTCCCTCCCTTCCGTCAAATAAGGACCTTCCATTTAGCTGCTTATTCCCTGCTAGCACCACCCTCATGTCTTGTTCCTCCCTCGCTCTTCATTAAGTTCTCCATAATGTATTTCCAGTTGACACGGACTGGAAATGTAATACTCCCAGCTGCACTGCCAGCAATACTCCCAGTCCTTTCCTCTGCTGGCCTTAGCTGATGTTATAGTCCAGCTCCACCAGTTACTTTTCCACACTGAGGAAAGGCTACAACTGGCAGGAGGCTCAGCAAGTCCAGGAACACCCAGGCTTCAGGAGAAGGCTGGAAGCAGAGGCTGGAAGAAGTGGGCTGGGTCAGAATTTCCCCCACCTCTGAATTGGTCTCAATGTCCTGTGACTAAATTCTCTCTCTCCTCCCTGCCACAGAATGGAGGGCTCCCATGGATCCTCCCAAATGCAGAATTTTTACCCACTGTCCTATTGGCAATTGCACTGTGTAAGGAACTCACTGCCCAGAACAGCTCAACCTCCAGTCAGGCATCCTTATAATGACCAGATTTTTTAGATGTGTTCAGCATTTTACAGTTATTTGCCACATACTCTCTTGAAAAGTTTACTTATAGAAGCCAGAAGGACAAAACTTTATGAAAGGAATAAATAACTGCAGAAAGTACTCATTCAAAAAAATCAACATTCTGTCCAATGGTCCAATTCCTATGTGTACTTCAAGATCCTGTGAAAAAGTCACAGATGCTTAATGAAGCTCTTTTTTTTTAGCATTCATACCAATTTTTACATAGCTTGCTTTATTGTTGTCCATCCCTTGTTTTCTATTTGTACATTAAACATGGTATCTGCATTTGAAGTGATCATCTTTGATCCTTGCACTGGTTTCATCTAGCAGTTCTGTGGTTGTCTTCATTCTCATACTTTCTTAAGTATGATAATTGAAAGTTTCTGCAGGCTCCCTTCTTGATTCTCCTTCAATTTTCATTCTCTTCTCGGGATGGACTTTCGTTTAGACAGGTTATTCTCAAAGCAGAAACTTAACTGAGTTTTGTTAACCTAACACATGTTAAATTTCTACTTCCTCAGCCTGGATTTCTGGGGCAGGACTGCACCAAGGCTCACCAGGACAAACGCTCCTAGTGATGGTTGTGGCCACTGGAAATTGAGACAGAGATTCAGCCTCACAGGACCTGACAGCACTGCCTCCAAACCACAGCTCCCCCAGGTCAGGGGAGCCTTTGGATGTACGTCCCAGGACTGTCTTAATCCTTTGGCACCCCAGAACACGGTAAGGATGCTCTAGTAGGGGGTTATGCTACATCTTAGAGCTGTGGAGTGTGCACCCATTTCTTCACACAAAGAGGTTGCTATAAAATGACTGCTCTGTTCTAAAATGTTGCTGGCAAATTGTCATGAACATGGGAGAGAAACAAGAGTGTTGAGAGCTCTGGGTATCATTGAAATAATTAAATATTATGTACAGTGATGCCTGTAATTCAACATTTGCTGTGGTAAACACAGCAGAAATGACTGTAGCATAATGTTATTCCATATTCTAAGCCAGATTCTTGAGGTTTGTTTTATTTATATCACATGTGGCTGGGAGAAATAATTCTAGGAAGGCTCATACCATATATTTTCTTTTCAAGTTGCCAAAATATCTTAGAGAAATCAATGTCTGGGGACTCTTCTGTGTGGCTAAAGATTTATTTTTAACCTCTCGGTGTGCCAAAATCAGGAACAATTATTAATCTGTCCTGAAACTGCCGATACAACCTGCTAGCAACAGATGGTGTGAATGAAAAGCCAGAAGTGGCCATTTTTAATATTCAATAGATTAAAAAAACCAACTTAGTTCTTTAATCTTATCTAACCTCTTGTGACCGAGGGTCTAAGGTATTGACTTAAAGACAATATCAATAGCCTTGATTTGAACCTGAATCAACCAGGGAGCTGGATCTTATTAGATACTTTGTACCCCTAAATGATGCTGCATGTTCCAAGCCTCTGTTGACCTTGGTGGGAGATGAGCACTAAGGGTTGACTTTGGCAGCTTAAAAGATCAGGCCCAGTCAGGGCACCTAGTGCTGCAGGTACTGTGTGGCTGCACTCCGGGGGTTCTCGTTTACGTCTGAACTTGTACGGTAGTTAAGAACCAACCCCTGTCAATGCCTAGGGATGGAAGAGTATTACATTACTAGATATTATCTCAGTCTTGCTGTATTTATACATCTCAGTTACAAAATCAGGAAGTATTGCCAGCCATGGTTTGGATACGCCTGGCACAAACACACACAGAGAACAAAACAAAAAAATCCCAGACTGCAAGCCTGCTTTAGTTTTCAATTAGTTAATGATCGTGGAAATCTGAGTCTTGCAGCCTCTGGTGATGCTGTGCTTCTAGTGAGACTGATCTTTGCCCCGTGTGCCGCTGCTGGGGGTTGTAGACTGTCGGCAGCAGAAGACAGAATTTCACAGCTTCCCATGAAAGGTGGATCCCAAGCATAGATTCAAACTCACCTCACCTATGGGAATGGCTGTATCTGAATTTCAGGTCTGGGATTGCTCGTTATTTTCTCTAGCATGTCCACAGTCCAGATTTACTTGTGAGAAATAAGGCAGAGGGGGATGCAAAACCACAACAGCAGCTCATATGTAAAGGCAGTGCTATTAACATGGTACAGGTGAGAAATATCCTGAAGTTTTTGCACTAATAATTTCCCAGGTCAGGTATCCTGTCATTATGTACTTGTCAAGCCAATGCAGCAGATGTGGACGGATGACAAACTTTGCATGAGTGACTCTGGGACAGACAAAACCTCTTGCAAACCAAGGGCTGCAGTTTGAGAAGCCGTTACTTTCTCTATTTTTAATGCCCTTATTGATACTTGTCAGCATGGACCCCATATTCTGGCAGGCCAGCAGCTCCTCACCCACAAATCCCAGTTCTGGTCCCAGCCTCCCTCCTGCAGTTGTTCTGCTCTCCTCAAGTGTGGCCCCCTGCCCCTTTCCGCCTACGTGTCCACACACAGAAACCACTGACCACGGTCAGGCAGTCCCCTGACAATACAGCATGTGGGAAAGCTCTTCCAGGGCAAACGGCAGCCTTTCAAAAGCTCAGGCCAGAGAGGAAAGGCCGATGCTCCATGGGAGAGCACTGAAAGGACATTGAAGTTTTCTGATGAGGGGAAAATGACCTCTCCCCTGTGGGTTTCTGTAGCTTCCCCTGTGGAGGCTATAGGAGTGAGATTTCTGAATTGGAGGAGTGGAAGAAAAATTAAAAATAAAAACAAAAATCCCATGAAAAAATAGCCAGTTAGAAAGATGTAACTTTAATTTAGCACACAGTGATGCTAGGTACTGCCACGAAATGAAAGATGCTGGGAGATGCTGGGAAAGATCCACTTAAATATCAAATGATCTTGGACAGCAAGATTTTATGTGCCCAACACAGTGAGACAAATACCTAGTGAAGGAGGGCACAGCTAAACACTCACTGAAGTGTTCTATCAGCCCAAGCTGCTGCTGAAAGCAGTGGCCCCAGCATACCCTGTCTCAGGGAGTTCATTCCTTCTGCTCCCTTAGGCAGTCCCGCAGGGAGCCCAGTGGGGCACTGGTCCAGCGATGAGCAGGAACTGCTCTGCTGCTGGTATCGTTTTCACGGGGAGCACTGATCTGCTCTCACCACATGGTAATTAACACGAGACTGAGCAACCAGGAATGCAAAGGGAGTTTGTGGGGAAGCAGGGAGGAGTGACAGAGCATTTTGTTGGCATTGTGGATTTCTGCTGGAAGGAAGCATCTGTGTAACCCTGGCCTGAGAGGTCTCATCTCGTGGTCTGAGTAGAAATCAGCAAAGTATTCTTCAGTTCTACTTATGGATGAGAGACGGTGTCCTTTCTTAGCTTTGGATAGGTCTGAAACCTAGAATGTATTCACTGGTCTGAAAATGGAGTTGTGATTATTTGGGTTTGTAACATTGGTTTTGTCTTTCTGGCAACTCAATTTATGACAGAAAATATTAAAGTTATCTGCCTGTGAAAGCAGCTTTCTACCAGGCTCTGAGATGTGCTTCTGAATGTTCTTGTACAGTCTAGCCCAGTAATTGTAGATACCTAGCATGTATCTTGCCATGCAGGACAGAGTTGAAGGACGTTGAACACTGAGAGTTCTTCCACTGTATGACAATTACAGAAACATCTGTTCTCAGTAACCTTCTGCTGATCATCTGTAAAAATTAAACCTTTAATAGTCCCCAGTATTTCCCATTTTCGACAGACATGAGTCTGAACAGTCTGAACTTCAGAAGCGTTTCCCTTACAAACCACTTTCCTTACCTGCTATGTATGTACAGCCCCTGCCTTTGTACCAATGCGTGACATGTTCTCATGGTATTTTGCATTATTCAGCTCTGCATGGTCATACGCCTTATCTGAACTTGGAGTTCTGCAGTGTTTCATATTTCATGGCCTGAATTTGATAATCTGAGTTTATCTAACCTGCAGTGAGAAGAGCAGACTATAACATAAAAGTGATGCTGAATGCAAAACACATTGCACTGTCCAAGTCTCTTTCATGGAGAAGTTTTCACACAATTCCAGATGCTCCCCCACCTTCCCCATGCCTAGTTCTGCTGCAAACACCAGCAGCCAGTGCCAGTAAATATCCCTCACTGCAATACAGCGTGGGACCCAACACTGGAAATGAGTTTGCACCATCCTTGGTGCAAGGAATTCTGATATGAGCTGAGCAGAGATGAAAGGCACTTGAGCCAATGGGTGAGGACTTATGAGCACCATGGGAGGCAGTCAGCCCACCACAAGTAAATTTTTCTGCCACCTAGATGTACTAAGCAAACATTGCAAAAACAGAGAAAAAGCCAGGAAATTGGAAATGATATCTTCAGATTTTGTTTTGGTTTTGTTTTTAAACCATATTTCAATCCACTATCTGTTATTCTTATATTTTGGGGGTTTTTATTCTTTAAAAAAGAAAACCCAAAACATTTTCCTTTTTCTTTTAGTCTATGTATGGAATCATGCAAGGTATGGATTATACAGAATAGCCCAGCCTCAGTTTGGAGTAAAAGGAGAGAAAGATCAGCATTTTAGGCCTGAATCCTAAGTACTGCCAGACTTCCTGACAACACCTAAACTGAAGAAAAGTCTGCAATAACTTAACTTCTTTTCTTGAATGAGTGCCTGGTGCTGGAAGGTATCTAGAGCCTTTGACAAGAAAGGCATCTGAGGACATTTAGCATTAGCCAGGCAGCATTCAACATCCTCCAAGATTCGGTGCCTCAGCAGGCAGGAGCAGAGATATAGATTGTTTTTAGCATCAAAGAAAAGAAAGGTGAAGGGTTCATCCCAGTTCTAGGTGGTATTTTAAAGCTAGCATGGTTAAGGCATGCCCAGTGCTGCTGCCAGCAGCTTGCAAACCATTTACTTTTGACTTTGCCTGTCTGAAGGACCAGATCAAAGTTGGAGTTGGCATTTAGCATGAGTATAGGGCAAGCTTCAAGCTCATGCCTCATTTGTTTCATCATCAGACTGTTCGTAATTTCTACCTATCTTGAAAGCAAACTCTTCTATACTGCAGCTTGTGTAACTGCTCTGTTGTCCTCTTGATACAGGGGCGTGATGACTGACATCAGTTCATGAGCTATTCTTCCACTTGTAATGCTGAGATTTAACCTTTTTGCAACAAAATCGCAGAGTATTAAGCCATTTGTGGCAATTGCTATAGTCAATGACTATGAAATAAAATCAGAAGCATATATAAACGTATCCATGTTATGATCACACATATCTATATATATTTAGAAGAATTTCAGCAGCCCACTTGCCAGAATTCTAAAACTGATCCTGAGATGACAGACGAGTGAGAAATAGGAAACTCTGAAGTCTGAGATAGTTTTCTTCTTATTGTTCATGTGATTTTATTTGAAAAATATTTCTATGAAAATGGAGAAAGTTGGATCACTCTTGGTTTTCTCTCCCACACCAAAGAAAAAGGTATATATGTATATAGGCATGTGCACATATAGGAGTGGTCTATATATAGTGATATATGAAAGATACAAAGAACATTATGGAAGAGCAATGACATGTGTGACTGATGAGTCTAATGACCATTAGCACTGTAATGTCTTGGAGCATTCAGATAGAGACAATTCTAAATAACTATAAATCTACTTTTTCTTGGAACTTTAAACCAACTTTGTTATTTTCTCTACTATGTTGTTTTGAAAATTACAGGGTGTTTTCACTGGTCTGCCTTCAACACGGTTTAGTTGCCACTTACTCGATGCGATTTGCACTCCATTAATTTGAACTTTTCTGGTAGAATAACACCCAGAAAAATATATTCTGGCATATATATTTTTATATTCTGGCATTATTTTGTTCTATCTGTACTGAAGCAAAGGAATCATTTCAGTTCCAAGCACTGAGCTGGTAGAAATTATTTTAGCTGCAGGAGATAAAACTGAAGATAGTATTAAACCTGAATTTATAAAACAAGAGTCTGCTGCACAGACAAACCCACATTTGCATGTGTAATATAAGCTGATTCTTTATTTTGCCAGTGTAAGCATGCAAGAATACTGGGTCGGTTGTTAAAATGTTGTTAAATACACATAACGTGCAAAGCC